>CANUEP010137305.1:0-113485 GCA_947857235.1 Jatropha podagrica | reverse complement strand
TTTTTTTTATTTTTTTTTTATTTTTAATAAAAAAAAAAAAAAAAATTTTTTTTTATTTTTCTATTTTTTTTTTTTTTTTTTTTTTTTTTTTTTTTTTTTTTTTTTTTTTTTTTTTTTTTTTTTTTTTTTTTTTTTTTTTTTTTTTTTTTTTTTTATCTCTATGGACATGGCTTGTAATAAATCTCCTTAAGAAAGTCAGCTAAATCTTTACACATATTTGCCTACTTAAGCTTTTACATGTACACGACTGTTTTATCCTTTTGGCTCACATGGGAAACGCAAGTTTCATTTATTTGCAAGATTGCGCCGCTTTGGTTGGAGTGCCATTGACATAAACCGCAGCTTGTTTGTTATTTCTGTAAATGATGGCCTTGCTGCTGGGTTGAAAGACCAGCATTCTTCCATCAACTTTTTCCACTCAGAATCACAATCTTCTGGTATCTGAGGCCTAAGCGTGTTACTTACGATTCCGCCTTCAAGCAAAATAAGGTAAGATTTTTGCCAAATTTAACAAGAATCATATGAGGGAATAACAGTGAGTCCTAAGCAAAAATATGGCATTTTTCATATTGAGTTTAAGTCAAAGACTACAATAAGCACTTTACGTTGTTTAGATGGAAGATGACAAAGAAAGCACATGGAAACGTAATTCATATAGTAGTTTATTTTCATGTGTTGATGTTATCCCAAAGTGAAATAAGAATAGGATTTAGACACAAAATTTAGATAACAGTAAGGTAAAACCATTGTCAGCAATCGACCAAAAGCATACCTATGATAGCGCCGCAATGCATGTTGGCATATGGCTCTTCACCAGTCAAAATCTCCCACATTGCAATACCAAATGAGTAAACATCAACCTGCAAAAGAACAGAACTTGAAAATGAAGTCACATATTTTTGAACAAGTAATTGGTTCATTTTTCATATACTCAAAACTCCATTATATAAAATTCTAGGTTTTAACCTTCTCAGAGACTCGATTGCTGCTGCCATCGAGTAATTCTGGTGCCATCCATGGGAGGGTTCCACGCACCCCACCGGATACAAGTGTATTGCGTTTAATTCTTGACAAACCAAAATCTCCAACCTGAAAAGCCGACAAGTTCCTTTACTATTGCATTTGCATTCCATTGATTGGTGAATGAAAATGAAAAACAGAACATAGCTTTAATATTCTAATTAAGACAGTATAAGAAACTGTGATCATTTACCTTGCAAATGGGTCGCTGCGAATCTCTCAAATTCACAAGCAAATTATCACACTTCAAATCAAAATGAACAATATCTTTCAGATGTAGATATTCCATGCCAAAAGCTGCATCCAGTGCAATCATAAGCTTTTTACGACGATCAAGTGCTCTGCAATACCAAGGCTCCATAAGCCTACATGATAACCAGGGTACAAGATAACATATATGGATTAACTTACTTGTCCTTCTTTTGTAAGACATGCCTCAATGATCCATTAACCATATATTCAGTGACAGTAGCCATTGTTCCCCCAGGTCCATCAGGGACTACACCATAAAATGCTACCACATTAGGATGGTGAAGATTTGATAGGATCTGCGCCTCTCTCCAGAAGTCTTTGGTCTGCACAAGAATTCAGGGTTTTGTATTTTCAGTCCCGCAAGATTCTGAAAACCTATCTTTGAAAGAAAGGCTGGAATGTATACTACAAATCTATTCTGTACATCAAAAGTAAAAAGTTCACTCGATCATCTTTAAATTTTGAACTCCAATACATTATTTATTTATTTATGAATTCTTAGGATGTGTATCCATAGTTAAAATGAAATTGACAAGAATTATAAGCTCTAATACTGGTGAAGGAATCTTAAGAGACGCACCAGCCGCTCTTGCTCTGATGATCTTCCTGAAAAACAACTCTTTTTTATCCTCTTAATAGCAACATCAGTACCCCTCCACTTCCCATAATAAACAGTTCCGAAAGTACCAGATCCTAACTCTTTTAGTTCTTCAATATCAACATTCTTTATAATCTGCACATTAGCACCTAAAGCATTTAGTTAAAAATAATAAGTTGAAACTTTTCTTTTAGACTGAGACAGATGAGAAATTGGTTAATGAAAAATAAAGGGGATATTTCACATTCTTAAGCACAAGTTCCAATGAAAAGGAACTTTCAAAATCTTTATGTTGATAATACTAATCAATGCTCCAAAAATGTCCACTGAAAATTAAATGCAAATGTATCATGTAAAGAAAGCATTTCATGGTCACAAATGCAAACTATCCATATGACGCTGGGAAATTGAAAATTGAAAAAACTGGATTTATACATATTTCTCTCGCAGCACAGTCACAAGAATGCTGTTAATGTCTAACAGGGAAGTTAATATTAATTGTGGATAATTGAACAAAATGATAGTTCCGTACCTGCAACCCATAGATGCCTGCTTCCATTTCAGCCATTGCAGCATCACTAATAGACTCCTCAGTATTTCTGCCGTCAACATTTGAATGCTAAGAAATGCATCGTAAAAAGGTCAAATTTACCACCAAACATATTACTATGTATTTAATAGTATTCACTCGATCGGCAAAAAGAAATGGCACCTCATATTCAGATCCTTGAATGGTGCTTTCTGTCTCAGAATCTCTATGATCTGGGAATTCATCAGCGGCCACTTCTTCTACACGTGGGACAACTCTCAAAGCCAATGGAATATCTGGAGGTGTGGTACCAGTTACATCTTCAACAATTACAACTGATTCCATCACGTCATTCCCATGGGGATAGTCTAGGCGTTGTGGAGGATTCTTAGTCTTTGATTCATCATATGCTTGTCTACCCAAGCCGTTATTTTCAATTGAAGCATTCTTAATCTTTGGTTCATCATATGCTTGTCTCCTGAAGCCGTTATTTTCAATTTCAACCTTGTCATCAGGAAAATCCAGAGGTTCTTCATCATGCAGATAAAACATTCTACTTGTTGCAGCATTCTTAGCTGATGTCTGAAATACATAATTAAAAATTGGATGGTATTTTTCACGCAAGATTAAGTCCAGATAAGCAAAAATTTCCTATAAAGATAGATATGTACTTACAGAGTCCTGAACTTTTGCTTTTTGGTCACATGGTGGAGGATGTTGATATCCAGGTAGCCAACCAGAAGGCTTCTGACCATTTTTAATCTGCGTCATAGCACACTGCTGATCCTCAGTCGCATTTTGGTTCCCAAAATGCAAGACAGGCGTAGGTGTAGCAGTTCCTGATTGGCAATCCTGGAGATGCTCCCTCATATTATCTACAGAATTTTCGAAAGCATTAACTCGATTTGTACAAACCATTCTTTTAGATGCTAGTGAATCTTTTTGGTGGTGATGAACACTTGGAAGGTGATCTGTCTTCAGTAAGTTGATACACTCTATGGAATCATTGTTCAATATGTTCCCTTCACGTTGTTTTCTGCCTCCATTGGAGCAAGTAACTCTACTGGCCACTCGCTTCAACAACTCTTTATTCAAGTCAATTTTCTCTGGTGTGTTGAAGGTGCATTGATTATCATGCTTATCTGCTTCCCATTTCTCATTCATTAAACCTTGCCACATCACTGGCTCGTGTGGGCAATTTGAATCAATCCATGTTGATAATGGGCTAACCACTTCTTCCATGTAATATTTTGGTGTGTCATCATGTTCCTGCAGCCGTGAGTCAGAAAGTGCCCTTTCCTTAAGCCTAGGTCTATCTGAATTCATGTCACTCTGAACATATAGATAATGAGGAAGAAAATCTTCACTTGGGCTACGATTGTGAAAATGCTGTACCAATGGTTTGTTACTTTGGTCAGTTTCTACAAAATATTGGTGATGATGATGGTAGCTCATTAATGGTACTGGCCCCTGAGGAATTTTATTATAATTTGCAGAGGGATGAGGGTGAAATGAATTGTCAAATGGACTTTTGTCCATGGCAAAAGGACTAGTGCTTTCATTACCCTCAGGATATGACCGATCAACATAAAAATGCATGTTTGAGTTCTTGTCATCTCCATGCCGAATTGTAACTGGAGATAAGGGAGGTGATTGATTGAAAGGCGTGCCCGGGTTCTGAACTTTAGTGAGAACCCGAAGAGCAGGACTTGCAAATGTGGAAGTTTGACTAGAATCCTTACTGTCAAATGCATAAATATCTGAATTGGTTCCCAACTGCATTGCTTGTCTAGTCTTCAGGGGAGTTAGATCTGGCCTGCCATTAACAGCAACAACATATTGGTCATTCTGTTGTAGAATCTTTCCCTCGAATGAATTTGGGCTGTCAGGTTCAACAGAGGGAATGAGAAATATCCGCAGTCTTTGTGAGCCTCCATTTCGTTCTAGTTCTCGATATTCTTCCATCATATGATGTAGATCTTCATTGGAACAGACAGAAATAAGGGCATCAAGATCCTCGCCAGGGAGCTGGTACTTGATCGTGTGCGGTTGGTTGCAAATTGCCAAAGTTTTCCTTGCAAGTTCATCCCATTTAACAGTTTTCTTGATGGATATGATCCTTGTCTCTCCACCAACATACCTAAGCTTTCCGTCACTTGGCCTAGGTAATATCTTCCCGCCAAAGCTGCATAAAAATTTCATTTTTCCCAAGAAAGAACTTTCCACAACATCAGTTCCATAAGGGTGATGTGATGGACGGGACTCTGCCGCATATTTAAGCGGAGGATTAAGTCGATCAGTATTCATTTCACCAGTGTATTTGACAGGGTTTTGTCCACTTCCACTATATTCCCATTGACACCTGCTCATATGATCAGGATAAGCCCTATGATCTAGTTCAACTGGATGTCCTGCCCTGGAAACAAAATCTAAGGCATCAAGTCCTGAGTTCTTTCTCCAAATCCCATGAAAATTCGAAAGATCTTCATAAACCATCTGATGGTGCTGATTATAGTTAGATGTCATGTGTATTAGCTGGCTATGATCTGCCACCCTTCTTAGAGCAATGCGATCACGCAAAAATTCAGTGGAAAATTCTTCACCTGTCTGTGCACAAACATCATCATCGTCATCATGTCTATCTTCAGGGTATCTATCACTAGACAAAACCTTGGCCGTATTGACATAAAACTGCTGGCCTAAACCACCAGGGGACTCTCTTATCATGGTATCAAACTAGTCTTACTCAATATATCTGTTAATATAGGCATATAATTACTCAATAGATTACCAACTCTTGTTTCCTTAATAATCTTCAACTTCCTTATGCTTCTCCAATAAGACCAGAATCCAATTCACTAAATCAACCCTAAAATTATTCTTCTTTTACGACAATCCAAAGCATCCAATATTTACGTTCAGGATGTCAACTTGTTTATCACCAGGCATGCGAAATTTTCATTACTATACATGTATAAATATTCACCCAAAATAATAATAAAACTTATTACCACCTCATTAATCTAATTTTCCTTGCACGATCATTCACCAATGGGCATATTGCCGGTCTCATGTGGAAACCTTTTTATTCGTGTGAAAAGAAGGGTCCAACTGTTAAAATTTGAGACATTCAACCAATCATTAAATCAAACCATAGAATAACCAAAGTATCAATACATAAAAACAGTATAAAGAATCATATTTCAAAAATAAGCTTCACATCAGAACCAAGAATCTATGAGAGGTCAATTGTTCACGTATTGCGTAAGCAGGAAACTCCGAGGATGATAAAATTTATGGTCAGAAAATTCAAAAAGAAAAAAGAAAAAAATGGGTATGAAACTAAAATCAAAATAAAGATGCTGTTGTTTAATAGATACATGAACGTAACAAGACATATAATGAAAATTGAAGTACGTTAAAGAAAGACAGGAATAGCGAAATGGGTACCTGGTTATTTGTTGAAACTTGCGGTTTCAGGTAGAGATTTTAACCATGAAGAAGAACAATATTGTCTTGAGCTGGATGAAACTCAAAAAAGAAAATTTAGAGCTTGAAATTTTGGTTTTGTTGAAGAAATGTGGACTTTGATGGAGAAAGAGGAGAGAAAGAGAAGCCGTTGCATGAGGGTCGGAGAGAAGGCGCTTAAAATAACGCGGGTAAACTTGACAAATATGGAGAGGGCCCTAACCCCCTAACTGCAAACTAATTTCTTGAAAAGGAAATTTATGGTTTTTTTTCCTTTTTTTCTCTTTTTCTCTTTTAGAGGTTTGTTTTATTATTATTATTTAGAGGTTTGTTCAATTTTTGCCATCAAATTATCCATTATTGCAAAATAGAAAAAATTATTCAATAATAATATATCTTTTTTATATTATTGTAATTTTATAAATATATAGTTCATCAGCTCAAATCATTATATCGTAATTTTTGTTTTTTTCGGAATTTGATCATCTCCAACTAATGACAACTGAAAAGTGCAAAAGGATCCTTTTTCTTATAAATTGAGTGCAAAAAGCATCCTTCATATAATTTTGATAAAATAATGTATCCATTTATCACAAATAATTGTTTGATTATTATTATTATTTTAATTTCCACTCTTTTCGAACTGGAATAACCGAAAGGGTGGAGTATTAAAATGAAGGCTACCCCACAAAAGAAACCAAACCATCAAAGCTAATTAGTGTGGGTCCTATATATGACTCGTAAGCACTGACTAGAAAACCTACCAATGATTCCACGAAAACAATCTTTTGTCGTAATGATTACTTATTAAAAAAACTGTCACAAACTTTATTTACTATTTTATCCCTTTATTTTAGAATTTTCCACAAAAAATTCAGCCACATATCAATAGGGAAATTCTTGCATAAGAGAAGAAATAAACATTGTTATATCATGTACACCAAATATCATCATGACTACCAATTCTGACCAATTCAGCATCATGAACCTCATCAATGGACATCCAATGGCCCACCACCAACAGTCATCAAACATAAAAGGATAACCTCCCGTACAAGAAAACCAATGGCAGATCTCAATAAATACTTGACAACAGAACTAGATGGAAACAATAGAGCAGACCAACTTGGTCGTTGACCAGACTAAGCTGCGAGCTCTGCTTTTCCAATGCACCCAAACGCTGAAAGCAATAATGCCAGCTGATTACCTATAAGAATCTGGACGTTTTGGCTTGGTTTGAACAACAGCCTCAATCTTCTCCATCACAGCAGGAGTTAACAAGGGGATCACGTCAATAGCTTTCATGTTCTCATGAACCTGCATAGCAGAAAATCACATTCATCCATAGCACCAGGAAGTTTCTATGTGAAATGGAAATCTCACTTCAAATAGAAAGAGAGAGAAGAAAGTTTTGACAAAGAAAAGAATCCTATAGATATCTGCATCAACTTGTTGATGCAAACAAGACACACAACAAAGTACAAACCATGATAGAAAGCAACTGCGCCATTAGGAATCAAGTTTTAATTTTCATACAGGCTAGTGATTGTACGAGCAACTATTATTTAGGAAAGTATTTCACCTGACAAAGGCAATTTCCCAAAGTTTTATGGCCAAGATTTTCCATTGAAGGTAGCATTTTAGAAGGGGGAAAAAGATTCACGACGTTGAAGAGTCACAAACAAAATAGGTCAAATACAAAAAACACTCATACATCTTAGTCAGCAGGACCATCTTGGTTGGTTTGTGAAGTCTTTTTCTGAATAGGAACCTATTTTTTTAAGCATGATACAAATAAATTTGATCTTCAGTTTATGTTCAGCCTAGCATCCAAGTTCGGCCTAGCATTACCCCAAAATAGGAACCTATTTTCTGAATAGGAACCAGTAGTTTAATAACAAAATTAGGATCCAAGACAGGCATAGCATTACCCCAAGAGAAGTACCCTTGAAAACAAAAGATGTGAAATTTCGGCCTTTTTAAAACTGACCTGAGACTCCTTTGTGGCACCAGTAATAACTGATGAGACATTGGGATTAGCAGCACACCACGCAATTGCAAGTTGAGATAAAGGCACACCCAGTTCATCAGCAATTGGCTTCAGTCCATTAACCTTTTTCAAAACATCGTCAACCAGTGATCGGCTAGCAAGATTCTACAAAGCATAAAATTAGTTTAGTGTTGTATGCAAAAACAAAATTTTGGAATAAACAGAACATAATTGCAGCTGAATTCCACAAACATCATTATTAATACAAAAGAAACATTTGAACCAAGGGCTCTTAATTTGGCATTATTATCGAACAAGACTCACAGGCTTCATCACTTTTCTGTACACAAATTATATCAGCTGCATCATAAAGATGCAGAAACCAGTTCATCACAGTATTAAGCACTCGAGACACAAGATTCATTGGAAAGAAGAAAAATGACAGTGAAGCTCCACCAATAGTAAAAAGATAACTAGTACGCAGCTTTAGATAAGGAAATTGACCTTAATAAATATAGCAATGTAGTATAACTGGAAGTTCAGTTTACATTCCATGATTCAAAAAACACAAAAAAAGAAAAAATTAGGTGAAGAGTGAAGTCAATAATCACTAGGAGGAGACTAGAACATTAAGGAACTACTAGAGGTAGAAATGTTGGTCAAAACCATTGTCAATTGTTCAAAAGACCTTAAAATGAGTGGAAGATTCTGTCATCAATATCATAAATCCAAACAAGCCTTACTTTGTAATTTTCTAAAGCAAACCGACTATCAGGAGGTATAGTTCCCTTGCTGTATTTTCCCGTGAGCACCCCAGATGCAAGTGGACTCCAAGTGGTGAGACCAAGGCCATAGTTGGTATATAGAGGGAGGTACTCTGACTCAACCTGTATCAATACAAGATGTGAGCAGGTCATAAATTCAGATTATAAGCCACAACTCCAAAAACTTTTTCTATAAACATTATAAGGATTCATAAACTAACACATGAAGGAAATGAAAAGAAATTCCAATTTAAGAAGCAGACCACAGAACTTTTGAAGGTTTGTTTCCGACACCTTCAAAAGTTAAAAGATACAGCTCCATAAGCTCCAAGACCCAAAACCACAAAAAGCTTTTTTTCAAAGAAATGGCACCTCCTTCAGCTTACATAATCTATTTGGCTCTGTTGTTGTTGCAAGTGCTTCATGCAAAAGCATCCTCACTTGCAGGCCAACTCCCCACAAAAGATCTTACTTACTCATCATAAGGTTTCGTGTCCAACCTTAGGGCTCTCAAACACAATCCAATTCTAGAAATTGAAAAATTCCTCAGGAGGAAACAGTTTGGCTAATTTGGTTCAAAATAGAACAATAAAAACAGCCAAGAAAATTTATTCATCTCAAGGTTAAAAAAATGAAAAAAAAAAAAAAAAAAAAGAAGTAAGCCCATTTCCATCAAAAGTAAATAATTATCAATATCCACAAACTGTGATAGATCCTCTCGCTACCACAGCCAAAAATCAAATATTTCTGACCTGAAATATTGATTAACCCCTCACCTTGTGCCTTGATAGCAGATTATACTCTGGCTGCTCCACAATTGGTCCCACCAAGTCCAATCTTTCTGCAATGCCCCACGCTTCAGTGACCTGCTGCGCCGACCACTCACTAGTGCCCCAATAAAAGGCCCACCCCTTATCAATCACATAATTCATTGCTCTCACCGTTTCTTCAATTGGTGTTGATGAGTCAGGCCTGTTACAGCAGATTAAATTCACATGAATTAATCCTCCTCAATGAACATTAAAAAAATTAAATAGAATAACTAACAATTATGGTAAAAAAACAAGTTACAAAGAATTTTAAAAAAATGGTGTCGGGGCAATAACAGCACCAAATGAATCCCTGTCAATGAACCTTCCAAACAAGAATACTTCAACCATAATCAACCAATTAAAAAAACAAACAGCAAAACTACAACAATTGCTATTCAATTCGCCGCAAATTATAATTCATATCTGCAAAATCCAAACAGCATCTCTGCTGAAAGAACTTTATACGCGCCTAGAAAACCACATTAGAAAAGCATACATACAAAGAATTAAACGTATGAGATATCATAAATACTAAAATCAGAAGCAAACCATCTCAGTGGCCGGCACATCAACCATGTCCTGATAGAGTAGTCCCAAATCTGTTAAAAAATCTACCATACAAACTACTCCGGATGACAAAAAAAGAATCCAAAAAAAGACCCATACAGCACCAAACAGAAATCAATAGCAAACAGCACAGAAACCAAACGACTTTCTTCTCATCTAGCTTCTTACTAGTTAAATCAGAAAAATCAACAAGCCAAATCATAATAACACAAATCAATCACGACTTCCACCAAAACCAACTAATACTCCAGAACCCAGAGAAAAGTGACTGTCAAACATATCAATTTAAAAAGAAGACAAAACGAAAGCGGAAAATTAATAGAACGAAGAAAAAAAACAAAGGCAATGACAGAAACTAACCGGTGGCAATAAATCACATCAACATAATCCATATCAAGCCTCTTAAGCGAAGCTTTGGTGCCCTCCACAATGTGTTTCCGGGACAATCCTTTATCATTAGGGCCAGAACCTCCCCAAAAGATCTTAGTAGACACGACGACATCCGACCGCTTCCATCCGAGCTCGCGGATCGCCTGGCCCATGATTTCCTCAGCTCTTCCATTGGCATAAACCTCTGCGTTATCAAAGAAATTAACCCCATGGTCTCTGCAACACTGTAAGAGGGACTTTGCCTCCTTGACATCTAGCTGGTTACCGAAGCTGACCCAAGCGCCAAAGGAGAGCTGGCTCACCTTGAGCCCAGACCGACCTAGGTTCTTGTACTGCATTTTTTTGAATAGAGAGATACGGAAATGGAGATCCACCGGCAGGAGAGTTTAGAGAAAACTGAAAATGAACATTGAACTGAGATGGAACAGACTAAGTAGGTACACTGGTGCAAACGGGGACTACGTAAACAGCCAA
This sequence comes from Jatropha podagrica, assembly GCA_947857235.1. Taxonomy (NCBI): domain Eukaryota; kingdom Viridiplantae; phylum Streptophyta; class Magnoliopsida; order Malpighiales; family Euphorbiaceae; genus Jatropha; species Jatropha podagrica. Next base: position 102,621 of record CANUEP010137305.1, on the reverse strand, counting down.
GAGGAAATCATTGTGTGCGGTTGGTCCTACGCGTATGTGGAGTTTGATGTGATGAGCGCCTGCATCGGCGGATGATCCCTCTGTGATCTCTGGATTTTTGGCGGTGATCATTTCTGATATCTACCAGTTTATTTATTTAAATACCAGATTCTTTTTGTTACGAATTAAAAATAGTGTTAGCAAATTAAGAAAACACTAATTATTGATTTGCAAAATTGTTTATAAAAAAAATTATTTATGATGCTTCATTTTTTTTTTCCTTTTATTGAAAAAGGTTTTATTATTGAGATTAATTTAAAAGGAATTAGTTCTAATATTCAATATATTTCTATTTAATTATTAGTTTATTCAATTAAGAAAAGTATTTTAATTCTAAAATTATTAGTTTATTTAATTAACAAAATATTGTTTTGTCAATTTTATTTAATTATTAAGGTATTTCAATTCCAATTACTAATCTATTCAATTAATGAATTATTTATTTATAAATTTCTATTAAATTCCTGATTTACTCATTTTTTTAAGGAAGTCCTTATTTATTCACTTGAGAAAAGTATTTTAATTTCAATTATTAACCTATTCAATCGAGAAAAAATTTATATATATTTTTAATCAATAAAGTTAAAATTAGTAAAATATTTTTACCTACCTATAAATTTACTAATTTCCTATTTAAAATAAATAAATTCTATATAAAAATTATCATAATTAATTAATTTATAAATCTAAATTCTATATTTTAAATTAAAGAATAAATATTTTAATTTTACAAATTCAACCATATATAATGGAACATATATAACTAGATCAAGCTCCATTGAAAATAGATAAAATTTCTAAATATATTGCTCAAAATTGAATAATAAAAAGATAACAAAATTTTTTATTTTTCTATTCTTCTAAATTATTATTTCAAATATATTTTATAAAATAAAAATAAATGAATATTTTCATTTTCATTTTCAATTTTTACCAAATATGATTATGTAAAATTCAAAGATAAAATATATCAATTTACCGATATATTTTATAAAAAAATGACACCGTCAACTTTTTTTACTTCAACATATCAAATACAAAACATAATCTATTAAACATTTTAATAGTTCAACTTCTAAAATTGCGTAAATTAAATATTTATTTAATAGCTAAAAAATAAAAAAAATTATTATTTTAAAAATTATACTAATCACATATAAAATTAATAATTTGAATGTACAGACTAATATCTTAAAAATTTTTATTAATAGTATGAAAAAATCACAATGTCACCAAAAATATGTCTCTCAAAAGATTTTAAGGTACCATAAAATATTATTTAAAAGTATAATACTGAATAAGAAAATTTGAGTTTGAGTCTTTTTTATCATATTATTTTTACTAATTTATTGTATAATAAATAATATTATTTTGATCTATAAAATTTTTTAATGAATTAAAAATTAAAAAATAAAATTTCATTAATAAATATAGTATACTTAAAATTCATTTAATTTCATCTTTTAAATTCGTTTATACTAAAAGAAACATAAATTACACTTTCATATAAATTATAGATATAAGTAGATATATTAATATTGTAATTTATTTCCGTTGGTTCCATTTTCATATAAATTACAAATATAGATAAATATAAAAATTTTTAATTTATAAAATTACATTTATTAAAAATAAATTTACACAATTATCAACTGTTCAAATGGTATTTGGTATTTGTAATTTTACTAATAAAATTATTGCAAATAAATTATTTTATAATACAAGTTAAAAAGTAGGAATGCAATTAATATTTTTCAATGTAATTTGGCCCTCTAAAAGATCTTCCATGTAATCATACGAGTTGCAACAGACATACGGTGTGCTTGATCGCAGAGGAGCATCAGCTGTTGCGTGAAGCTCCACGCCTATGTCAGAATCAATGGCATGTGAACAAAACCTCGGCTTTTTTTTTTAATTATAAAAAATACGAGGCTTTATTTCTTTAAATAATATCTGTGACGTCTTACATATCGTAAATAAATTATAGGGAATTTATCTGCATAATTGTTTTTAAAAAAATCTAGCAATTATATTGTAAATAACATAGAATTGTTAGATATTTTTTTTTTTTACTTATAATAAATAATAAAAGTATTTTTTTAAAAAAAAATAATTTTTTTGTCTTTACCAGATTGATCTTCATTATGATAATAATATTTTTTAAAAATAACCCAATCAAGTCCCACAACTAAAATTTTGGTGTTAGTCCAACAAACTGAATTTTGACTTGAACTGATAGTTTAGTGGGATGCCACGCAATCAAATTGATCTTCGTTTGGACTTGAAGGCGCACATGCCACCTGTACTAGCTAGGTCAACACAAAAGCGACAGCGTGGAAAAACCAAAAAGAAAAAAATATTAGGATAAACTACTATTCAACCGTTCAAATTTGACTCCAATTATTACTTATTCTCGATGACTATATAACAAGATTCTCCTAAATATTAGACTCGTTAAATTATTTAATCCTTCCATTTAATAAAATATAATTTTTACTGTTAAATGGGACTAAATGCAAATATTATATTAGAGGTGAAGTACTAAATAATAATATTATTTTAAACGTAGAGGACTAAATAGTGATAGAATAGTTCAACAAATCTAAAAGTTAACAATGGTAAAATACAAGAATTGAGTAGTAATTAAGGTGAAATTCTAAGGACTAAATAGTAATTTAATCCATAATATTATTCGAAGTTGCAACACTAATTTTTTAGTCAAGGAACAAATATTTCGCACCTCTTGTCAAGTTATGCCAACCAGTCATTTTCATCAGATCCACGAGCTGAAGTAGTTATTTAATTAGCAAGAGAACTTGATTACGGCACTCGCATGAGCACGACGGCACTAACTCAACCACTAAAGTTTAATAAATAGGAAGAAAAACACTAACGGTACAACAAAAGCTACTTCCGAACAAGACCCTGTTTCAATTTTCATAGAGAAAATAGTTCTTTCGGTTCAGTTCTATTTTTATCAAACCCTAAATATAAGCCCCAAAATTTGCTCAAAAACCTGTTTCGATTTAATTCTACTACTCGATTCGGTTCAGTTTAGTGTATTTTCCATTTCAAATGACCAAGAGTTGGGAATAGATAACTGGGGTAGCCATCAGCAACACCATAGTTTTGCCTACACTATCATGAATCATGCAGTGACATAAAGAGACAACACTGAAACAAGCTTAAATGCTAGGTTTAAACAGGGACAGAAATGCTCCAATATAAGAAACATATTTTGAAATGTTTTGTTTTCCACAGTAAGGTGATCAAGATCTTAAGCTGATTTTGTGTAGATGCGAATGCCGAAAGCCAAACCCAATATAGCAAGAGGAACTAGGAACTGCAGAAGCTTGATAATGAATTCAGAAGTCTTATCCTGGTTGTAATGAGGTTGCTTTGGAGGTTTATATGTAGTCTTCTGGGGGATTGTTGAGGGATCAATCTTTCCAACATAGTATTGATTCATCATTTCTTTGGCGCTCGTGCTATGACCCACATCCTCGAAATCATCAGTTGCATCCTTCCCTGAATTACAAGTGACATTGTCAAACTTAATCCTATCTATTCATTCTTGCTTCAAAGGGCTACAACTGATACTGTACCTGTGGCCGACAACAAAACCTCATCACCGCCAGGATGGTCATCCAAAAACTTTGTCACGTCGTAAACCTGTTTTAACCAAATCAGAATACCTCAGAGATGTAACACTAGTTTTCTGGAAATCCTTAATGTAACACTGAAGGATAGAAAGTTGGAAAATTAATGGATTTACGCTATGTTTCAAACTCAAAACTTTTTATATGAGATTAAATAGCCAGTCATTGAAGAAATTTTGATCCATTTAACAAGAGAAGGGTTTCCCATCGCTTGTGTCCTGAAGATACATAATTGTGAAATAGAGACTACAAGAAACAGAAAACGAATGTGGATAGTCGTTCCATGACAAAAATATGGAAAAATTAAAAGATAGTCCTAACTAAACATGAAAGTAAAAACAAGTTATCCTACAAAACATTTCATTATTCAATCACAATAAATAATAAGAATAAGAATAAGAATAAGAATAAGAATAAGAAGAAGAAGAAGAAGAAGTTTTCAGCAGTTAGAATACTACAAAGATGCTCAGCATTCTAACTAAAGTTTTCTTTGCAGCCTTTTTGTAAGGAAGCAAAAATACCTCATGGGTACAGGTGAAGGGTTGGTGTGTCAGGAAAAATTTTACGTTTAATTTATATTGACTTCGAATCTATATATGTACAGATATGTGCTTAGGGTCCTATACAATATGTAAGTTGGCAATGGGACATTGGACAAAGAAAAAATGCATATAACAGCTAATATTTGTTTTTGTTTTTATTATATTTTTTAAGGACACTGGAACTTAAGTCAAATGGTATTAGGAATGAATAATGGATGAACAAGAACAGAATATGGGTAAATTTTAAAACAATTCAACCACCTGTGACCATCCTTTTTCAACTTTCTTTTTAATATTGGCTTGGGTGTACCTAAATTCCTCCGAAAATCATACTTTTGGTCAGCGGCAGATCGACGTTGCTGTTTGGGCCCCCAAACTTTTCAAATTATAATTTTCCCCTCTAAATTATATATTTTGTTGCAAAAATATTTATGTTGCCCTCCTCCCCTGAAAAAGTACATTCACCCCAAATTTTACTTTCTATTTTTATTTTTTGCCGCCACAATACTTAAAATCTACTTCCAACCCTGCTTTTGGTACATTTAGCTTACAACTAAGCTGCTAGGATTCAGAATTACTCAGATGTGCTAGAGAGCAGCAAAATTCCTGTGTGTGTGTATGTGTATATATATATACTGGGGGAAGTCATCTTCAACTGAGATGGTTCAGAGCTCATGCACTTCAATTTTGACATTTGATAATAATCCTCATCAGAACAATAAACTAGACCCAAATATAAGACCTGATACCAGAAAAATCTTTCTGTTGGCTCATAATAAAGTAGTCTAACCAAAAGATTCAAATAGCATATTTGCTAAAATGAAGAAATCTTTTTATAGAACACATCTTGGAGATTAAGCATTACAGTTCTCAATTCACACAATATATTAAAAGAAAACCAAGATCCAATTTAATGTTTGCATTTGGAAGTTTTCCTCATGGAAAACAATGTCAGTAACTCAGATGATTTATTACAAGCAGTGAAAAAGCTATACAATTACGACTCTTTATAGACAGGTACAGCATTTATCTATTTCCACTCCATTAGTTGGCTTAGACCACAGAGTTCTTACATGTATTTGCACGATCCAAAAGAATAAAAAAAAGATCAAGAACAGGAAAAGTACTATTTTAATTTCCTTTTCCACCTCTTCAGAAACCTATTTAATCACATGGAAGGATAAAATCACAATACTACATCACCATAATCTAAGGCCTTGATACTTAAACCAGAATTCAACTGGACTTAATATTGTTAGAACTTTGGGAGAGTTCATTCCTTAAAGTATATTGATGTCAAAACTTGACCACAATGATCAAGTTAAGAAGGCTTGATACTAGATGATGAAAAAAAGGCCTCCAGTTAACCAATAAATTACAAATCAAACTACATATGAATTACCATGAATGAACTAAGCATGAATCAGAATGTAGAAGAACCAAATAAGGGATCAATTTCATGAATAAGCAATCACTTCCAACTTTCAATCTATATAAAATGTCACACAATATGCAGAATTTAAAAAATAAATAATTGAACTCATGCAATCCCTTTCCATGCATGCTGCAATAGTCAAAATGAAAGCAAGCAGCTACCAAATCAGCCTTCTAAACTCTTTGACCTATGAGGCATTACATATTAAAAAGAACTACATAGATCCAATGATAATGCTATTATGTAAAATGAAGGACAAGGACAAAAGTCCAATAGGGCATCGAGAAAAAAAAAAGAAACACACACACACACATCCCAAATCAACTCAATCACAATTAGAGATCCCACAAGGGTAAAAAAAGATCACATCATAAAATTCACAAGAAAACATTCAAATAGCAAAAAAAAAAAAGAAGGTCAAGTAGAGAAAATGAAAAAATAAAAAATAAAACAGAGAGATCACCTTGCCGCCGATAATCAGCCAACAGTCCTTGGGATTGTTGTGCTCGGACACTTCAGCCAAGGTGAAAACTTTCTCTTCACCACCCATTTGCTTTCTTATTCTTCTTTGTAGGAAAACTGCTCTGGTTTTATGTAAAGCAGAGATCTTTGACTGTGAATCTACTAGATATCAGAAGAAAGAACAGAAAGCTATAAAGGGTAAGCGAAATTAGGCCGCTAGGCAACAAAGAAAGACCGAAGAGGTTGGCGTGTGGCAGCTGCCGAGACCCAGAAGAAAGAAAGCAATTTAATGAGAGTGAGAGAAGTGAGGTCATTCAATTGGCTTTGGTAGATGGTAGGTGCGATAGATAATGACTTTACCTTCGGTGTGGGCTATCAAAATACATACTGTGACAAAAATTGGTAGTTGGTACTCGGTAGTCGGTAGCAGTAGACTAGCAGTGACTGTGAATGTCAAGTAACAGCAATCTACTAATTCTGCTTCTCAATTTCTTGCTTTCTCCACCAAAATGCTTTTTCCTTTTCTTATATCTCTCAATTTCAATAACTATTTACTTTATTGGGAAAGTTTTATTGAGATTAGACAGGAAAAAAAGAAAAAGAAAGTACACTTCATCCATTTTAAGATTTTTATATGCTAATAAAAAATAATTAAATCCTAAATTATAATAAAATATTTTTTAATTTAACTCAATTAATTTATGTTCACAAACAATTTAAAGTCAAAGAATTGTAGAAGTCAAATTTTAATTAATAGCTATCGTATAAATTTAATATGATAAGTGTTTTTCTGTATCAAAAAATTCTTTAAGTGGTTTATTATATGAATTGCAACTACATATTTGAAAAAGGTTTTATAACAATAATAATTAAAGTTGACTAATACTAATAAATACATAAATATTTTCCACAAATTCTAAATTAGGGTTTTAATATGATATCACCAGAAATGTATTCTTTCTAAGTTTAGGTATAAGTTATAAATGGGTAGCTCTGACTCTTAGAATTTGACAACTAAGAGTTAAGTCTTGGTTTTAGTATTCAAATTACTATATTGTCATTAGTTAAATCTCCAAATAAACAAATTTCACATATCAAACTTTAATCCTTCAATAAAAATTTTATCTAATACAATGTTTGATTAATCCAATCACAGTTTAATATTTTATCATTTATTCATTATGGATATTAATATCAAAGATAATATTAGGAAAAAATAAATAAAAATTATAATTTAATTTATTTACGAGTCAAAATAAAAATTCATTATAATTTTTTTAAGCATTATCTTGACCCTCTTTTGCTGTGTAAGCATTAGCAACGAGGCAGTGTCTTCTTTGGCTACAAAACAATTTATTAAGTCCAGGTTGTGTTTTTACAAACTCTCAGCATTTAATTTCGTTACTTCAAACTTTGGATTTAGATTTAACTGAGTTCGAAATCATTATTAGTGGTCGTAAGTTACTGTTAAGGCAACGCTCTAATGTTTCTATCAGATGGATTCCACGACAAATAAATTTAAGAGTTCATTTGCTAGTTCGGGCTTTCTATAATTATATTAGATTTTATGTCTGAAATACTGTTCCTGCCGGTTTGTCTTCTGATCATGACTCTCGTCAATGAATTTTCTGAATTTCTTTTTAAAAAAATTAATTTGCCAACGTGGTAGTTGCATAGTGGCTTCAGGTTAGGTGAGAAATGCACGGATAGCGGTGGCTGGCCTCCAGTTATAGGCCGGCGGTAGAGGGGCCTAATTCAATTCCAAATTTTTATTTTGGGATTGAGATCAAATGGATGAGTCTAATTTTGATTTTTCCACTTTAAAAATTGAAATCGACAAAAAATAAAAGGAACCGGTTAGAATTAGCCTGTAGTTCTGAAAAAAATAAAATAATAAAGAACACTGGAAATTCGAAAATGGATTTCAAACCCAATTTCTTTTTTTTTTTTTTTTTAAATCAAACCGAATTTGTTAAGTTTTTTTGCTTATCCAGCTCTAGTTTAATATTTTAAATTTGATAAATTTTTTCTAATTTTCTAATTTAATAAAATAAACCTAATATCAATTTTATTTTTCAGAATTCTACTACGACAGTTGGCATGATAAAAAGAAATAAGTCAAATTGAATTAATTGTATAGCTATTAGCTTAATATATATGTATTTATTATATGGTTGAAGAAATGTAAATTTTCAAATGAAACAAAAATCTAATTATAAAAAAAAAAAAATTAGAAATAATATCGTATGAAAATGTCTAGACCGAGTCTACAGTCTCGTCTGTTTTTAGAATATATTTTTTCATTTAATAATTTCCTGTAAATCTAAGTGTAGGTTACTATATATATACATCTCCTCTCTCAATATTTTAAAAAAAATCACTAATTCATTTTATAAGAAATTTGCAAATTTAATTAAAAACATCTGCAACTGAATAATCTCAATAAGAAATATGTCATTCCTTGAAAAATTAGTAAATATCTTAGAATCTATTTTTTATTATTTAATTTATTACAAATTTTTATAGGCCGAAATAATACCGTGAAATACATAACGGGAGTAGTCATCCTCCTGACTCATGAAAATAGCAAATATCTTAAAATTGGTTTCTTATTTTTTTTAAAAGAAAAATTCATTTCTTATTAGGATTTTAAATTGATAAAAAAATATTTGATTTAATAAACAAAAATAATATAATAAAAAGCAACTAAAACCAATATATAAATATAAATTCCAATGAGATTAATTTCTTATAACTTTTAAGTAAATTAATTATATGATTTTCACATACATTATATAAAATTTCATATAACAAACTCATGAATAAGATTAATTTTGAGAGACCATTTTGAAATTTTAGTGGGGAGCTCGTGGAAGTAGGCCATGACCACCATTTGTCTCCAAATGGCTCCGCTGCCGAAGGCACAGTTCAGGTTGCCGGACAATATAGATTTGATCGCCATGAGTATCGTTCTTGTATATATCCTGATTTCTGTGCCAAGTCCATAATGCATATGTAGAATTCACAACCTGCATCAGGGTATTAAAAAAGAAGATGATTTTTTAATCAAGAAGATGTTAAAGCTGCTAAAAAACGAAATTTCAGGCTTTGTGAAAGAGTTTGATGGATTAAATCTATGAACTCCTCTTAAAACCATCTCTAGACATGCATAGAAAAATGGACTTATGATTAGCAGACAGGGTGACTCGCACTGCAAAGCATTCCACATACATGGGCTCTGAGAAGGGTTGATGTTCGCAGCATTCCCCTTCCTTTTCTTTTTTAACAGAGGCCGTTTCAGTTAACAAAAACTTGCGGATACGGAAAAAAATTGAGAACTTTCGGTTTCCTTTTAGTTAATTTAGCTTTTAGTAGAGTTCAAACTCATAACCTGATACCTATAGAAACTACCATTGAGTTAAAATTGATTGGTCGAACTTCCAGATTTTAATTGCTGCAAGGAGTGATAGCATTTTCGGTTAAGAATGTAAGCCTGGATGCTATATATACCTCAAGAATTCCATGCCCAAAGCTGCTTTCTCTAAATGCACTCCATTCAGGTTGCTTGTCCCAACAAAACTTGCCTTTAGCAGGACCAGAAGAAAAATTTATGTGGCATACCCCTCCAAATTCTGGTATGTTATCTCCGGCTGAAGGACATTTTCCATGGTCATCCGCATGATCAACATCGACTTGCTCGATATTTCCACCATCTCCAACTATTATGTAAACTGGACCACACGGATCCAATGTATAATCATAGACTCTATTCATTCGCTCATAAGCGTGAACCTGAAAAAGCATATGATTCATGTTTCATAAGCTACATACAGAAAATTTGGCATATGAATGATTTCTTTTTTATTTATATAGCCTATGCTCTTTCATATGCTCTTATTCATATGATTCATGTTTAGATTGAGTGGATATAGCAACTTACATGACCAGAAAAAACAATGTCAACACGGTATTGATAAAGGAGTGCTTCCATTTCCTGCCTCATACATTCAAATTCCTGATAGTGTGAGGCATAACTATTATACCAAGGTGGATGCCAAGCAGCTACCAGCCAAGGGGTCTTCGTGCGGTCTACTTTATTTAGATCTTTCTGTAACCAAGCATACTGAGAACCTAGAAATGAGATCAATGGAACTTACTAGTTGAAAGGCACTTCAAGTGTCAGAAAATTATATATGTATATAGAGATGCTAAAATTATTTTCGTACTGAGAAATTCTATTGATAAGTCTATGAAGAAAAGGAAATTTTTATTACCAGTAGTGTTATAATCAACATATGCACCCAACATGATGAAATGTATACCACCAGCATCAAAAGAGTAGTAGAAGTTACTATTGGAGTCAGATTCCTCTGATGGAACTGCAAACCTAGTCAAATATGATTCGAAAGTTATCCCAGCGATCTGAGGTTCAATCTCATGGTTCCCTTCTATGACCATCATTGGAACTCTTGATATCAGTGGCTCCATGAACCTGACAATTCCAATTATATTAAATACGTCATCATCAGGATACGCACATATGGATTAGAACATTCATAACATAATACAATTAATTAATATACAGATATCAATATCATCATTCGCCAATTAATCCAAGACACATATGTTGTAATTCTTATTAGAATTCAGAAAGATTACCTTCCCCAGCCATCCCAACGCGGCTGGTACGTCTCTCTGATAGGAGCATCAGGGAAAGCACATGAAAAACATGGAGCTCCTTTGCCACCAGTAGTACGATATTGATTTGCATAAGTTAAGTCTCCAACCATTAAAATCAATGAAGGATCATTCACAACTAGATGATCTACAGTTGTTGATGAATTACTTGTGAGACCCAAATCTCCAATAACAGCGATTCGAGGAGGATATGAATTTGGGCTAGATGCTGGTAAAGTTTGGAAGACAAGCTCTTCACTCATAGCTGGAATAGAGCTATCTCCACATTTGTAATAATATTTTGTCCCAGGTTCAAGACCTGCGAGAAATTAACTTGTGATTATATAATTACTTAATTTGGTCATCGACAACAACTACCAAGGAAAGAGATTTCTTTACCATCAATTCTGACATGATGAATGATGCCTGAAGTGTAATTCATGAGTCCCTCAAATGGGTATAATTGACTATAAATAGTTGAATTCCCCTTTTGTTTCCCTGTATAATTTCCACTTTCCTTCCCATACCAAACTTCACTAGCCACGGAAGCAGGATCAAGAGGAATTACATTATTACCAATCTGGGAATCGCCTGAACCAACCCAAACAAAATCCAATTAAGGAATCCAGCCAAACCACTCCTTATCAAATGTAAAAAAACTATCAAGAATTAAGAAATAGTAAAGATAATTCAAGAATTCCACAAAATAAGAAAACCAAGAATCAAGAACTAGTAAAGAAACACAATAAAGGACTTCTTAAAGAATCAAGAATTCAACAAAGCCAAGCTATCTCTGCAACAAAAGATCAAAATATGGCAAGAAACAGTAAAGGTAAGTACCGGTGACCCAACGAACCCACATTGAAGTTGGTGAAGAGATAGCGAGAGCTATCTGTTCTGGAAAATTTCCCTTGACTTTCTTCTTAAGACGTGGATGGTCCATTGGCAAGTCATCACTTCCTCGACGCAATGAGGAATCAAATATGTGTGTTACTGGCCTAAATGGGCCTTCAAGAGTCGTTGGTATCTGACTTTTACCAAGCTCGATCCGTGCCACTGTGAAGAAAATGAATATATGTATCCATAATGTGAAATGATTCATCTGGGATTTTGCTTTCTGGCACCTGTTAATTTCTTGGTGATGTTTGTGGCTTCGAAATTATTACGAGATTTACACTGACCATGTTCTGACTTGATCAGGATAAATGGTTAGCGCTTGTGGAAATGCAGCGTGGAATATGCTGATGCTGTTCGGTTGGAGGTTAAATCTAGGAGCTAAACAGCTAAAACGTCATCAAAGTGAGTCAACGGATAAGTACTTGCTTTTTAGGATAGAAAGAGACCATGTTACCTATAATTTGTACCGTTGGCAACTGTTTCAGGTGATTATGACAAAAATACCAATATTTTAAAAAAAAACTTATATTTTCATCTAAAAAAAAAAAAACTTATATTTGAAGAAATATTTGTATTTATTTTTGAAAATAATCTATTTTCTATTATTTTACTAGAATATTAAAAATAAATAAATAATATTAAAAATTTTAATTTTATTACAAATAGTTGGTGATTGATGGTAGAGGGTAGCCCCTCGTTAGTTCACAAAATTAGTGAAAATAACTATGATCGAGAAGAGTTGAATTCGAAATCTTTCACTTTTTACATGAGTGAAAAGACTAATCAGATCACTACTTAATTAATAATTATTAGTGATTAATTAATAGATTAACAAATATGGTTTAAAATTATAATGAGTTTATATATATATATATATATATATATATATAAGCTCGTTACTACGTTTTTCCTTTTTATATGGCAAAAAATTTTCCTTCAAAATTATTTAATTTTTTTAATTATGAAAAATATTTTCTGGATAAATTATTTTGAGTTTTAATTCCATTTGCCTTTCTCATTATTTACAAAGACGAAGAAATGTAATTTTCTTTTATTTATTTTAGTTTTTTTAAAATTGATTATTTGTTAGTTTGTTTTTATATGTTTCATCATTTCGATAATGGATAATACGTTTTAATAAATAATTGATTTAGTTTAATTTTTTTTATACTTAGAATATGTTGGAATATATTTTTATATTTCTCAATCTACTCATTAATTTAAAAAATGGTTCACTTAAACTTTCATGGAGCCTTCTTACGCCATCCACGAAGAAATTTTAGTTTTAGAGCTACCAATACGACACGGCTTTTGAATTTTTCAACTCCTCTTTTGTAGATATTGGATTTGAAAAATAATTTTTCAGTGCATTCTAATCCTAATAGAATTTTTATAATAATATGTATTACTTTTTAAAATTATTTTTAATTAAAATAAAACTTATAGATTTAACGTCGAAAAAGAAATAAGTTGAGCTTTATAAGTTTTAACGTGAAGAGAAGATAATAAAAAATAAAATAAAATTAATAGTAAAAAAAAATTAAATAACTGGATCCCATTATTTAACAAATTCTTAAAGAATAGAGAATATTGTTCATAATGTCTATTTTTTTTTTCACTTGAGCTTAACATATTAAATAGAGAATAACATCGAAAAAAATATTATTATTGAACTGCTTGTTTTTCTGATTTGATAATTAAATGTCATAATTCACTGTTTCCTTGGAGTTGCTCTTAATGGTTTGGGTAGGTGTGCAGGGCAGTACCGAGGAATTGGAGGGGATAATGAATCTAACGAATGATGGTGAGGTTGTTAATTATCAAACTATATGTCGTTTTGCTCAAGATCATTTTGAAAAACCCAACGTATAGTATTTTCCCCGTAGGAGTAGACCTGGGCAACTCTAAGACTGTAATTAATGTTGAAATTAATATTTTTTGTCGGTTGCATTTAAATAAAGATAATGAAAAAAAACAAACAAATTGAATTAATTATTAATTTCAGATTATGTGAAAATAATATTTGGAGGAAAAGTCTCCAGAGCTGCCCTTATAGCTCAGTGGTAGAGCGTCAGTCTTGTAAACTGAAGGTCCGTAGTTCGATCCTGCGTGAGGGCAAGTTTTACATTTTTTATATATTCGTTCTATCAAAAAAGAAGAAACTTGGTTAATCATATTCATAATTCTTCGTACAAAATAAATTAAGAAGTTTCTCTAATAATATTTATTCTCCTTATCAAATCATCGTAGTATTCTTTATTAGAATTTTTCTTTTTTTTATTTTTATGAAACTTATGACAAACTACCGTTTACTAACATTTGCATAATATAATTTTCTCATGTAACACATGAGAAACTAATTATATATCAACCTTAGCATGATATGAGTATATATATATATCTATATAATATATATAAAATATATATAAAATTACAAATGAGGAATATTGAGTCTCTAAAAAAAATAATTCTTATGAACTTTCAATTTAGTCATTTGTTAATTAGAAAATTTTTAATTTTATTGATATTTTTATTCTTATTTGAATCTAAATTCTATTAAGAAGTTAATCTAATCTTATTCTTATTTTAATTTATTATTTCAATATTGATTAGGAATTTATTTTACCGTAGTGCTATATATATTTAGTTTTAATTGCTTTTGACTATCAAGTTTTAATTGTTTTTTCTATCAATAATTTATTTCTTTTGACTATAAAAAAATTATTACTTCAAACTTTTATTAATTTAAAATTATTAAATTTGCAATCGTGTTTTTTCTTATAGTAAATATTAACTCTCTTTTTTATAAATTAATAGAATAGTTTTGATTTATATTTCTTATAATTTAGTAATCATTTGGTCCTCTTTGTTTGTGTTTAAAGGTACAAATTTATAGATTGATCATAAATTTGATAAAGGTTTTTGCTTACATATTAGTGATGGAATTTTTTTCATTTCTATAAACTTAGCAAAGGGCAACTTATAAATTAGTAACGAAATTTTCCTATTTTTAAAATTATAACCTAAATTATTTTTTTATTAATTAACTAATTTTATTTTATTATTCTTATAGTTGACAAAATGATTACAAATAGATCAGCAATGAAATTTCTATCATTTGCTAAATTTATAATCAAAATTAATAACTTGTTTTACAAATCTACAACTTAACATATTTATTCTACGTTGTATTTTTCAATATTTTAGTTCTTCATTTTCTCTTTTTTTTCTCCATTTTATTTTATATTTTATTAATAAAAGTTTAAATTCTATTTATAAATATTTATAATGGTAATATATTTTATTTTTTATTTTCAAGCATTTTGATGAAACTATAGAAATTACAATATTCAAATTATAATATAATAAATTATAAATTTTTTTTAAATGCAGGTAAAAGGGGATTTAAACTTGAATTTATTGTCAAGTCATATATGCATTTATCGTTAGACTATGCCTTGGCGTGCATAAATCATAAACTTTTTGACTGTATAGAAATTTTAAATTTTATTTGTATTATTGGTTGATTAACAATATCATTAATAATAATTTAGTCACATCCTAACTAAAGAACATTGGGTTCGTAAAAATATCAATGTTAAGTTTGTGAATTGATAAAAATATCATTGAAGACTTTAATTTTATTGGTTCAAAAATAAATATAATTTAATTTTGATTAGTTATGTTAATTTTATATTTGAATCTAAATTTTATTAGAAAGTTTAATCTAATTCTAAATAGAAAATTATCTAATACCTAAAAAATAAAATAAAATTAAAAATTATAATTGTAATTATTGACATGATTAAAAATATATATGTATAAAGTCTATTATATAAAATTTAAAATTATCAATTTTATCCTATGAAAGAAGAATGCAATATGATAATATTAAACTAAAATGCTCATAGTGAGTATTTACTCTATTCATGAGGACTAAACTTTAACCTCATCTACGAGATAAAGTGCTTTTAATGAGTATTTGTTCTATCCACGAGAATTGAACTCTTAACTTCACCTAAGAAATAAAAAGTATCGAATCGCTCAACTAAATATTCATTGATATAAAATGTAATTTTGAATTATTTATGACTTAAATTTTTTTTTAAAATACTTTAAATCTTATCGAGAGTGATATTGAAAATATCATTTTCTCTCTCTATTTCCACATTTTTATATAGTTTAGGTATAAAAAAGTAAACTAATAGCAAAATCTGCATCCAAATAATCTTCATCCAAATCAAAGTAAATGGAAAGTCGTTAGAATACTACAAATTAAATATTTGATAGCACTTAACTGTGCAATCATTAGTACTATTCCATTACTGATGTGATGTAAATATCTAATTTTAAGATAAAGTAATATATCATTAATTTTCTCTAATATCTCAATATTTATTTTTCACTCACATTATAAATATATATATATATATAGTCGCAAATAATACTATTACTGTGATTATATCATCTGAAAATGAACAATAAACTTATCAATATGTTTGGAGTGAAGTTATCTTCAATATGTTTGGAATGAGAAAAACATATGGAAGTTATTTTTAAAGTATTAGTTTTTTTTTTTTCTTTGTTTTTAGAATTGAATAAGTTGAGCTTGCAGGTGGGTTTCTCTCTCCTTCGTGGTCATGAGAACATAAACCAGAATTTTTTTTTTTTTATAAAAGAAAAAAATCACAAAAATTTTTGCAAATTAAAAAAGAACGAAAAAATCAACTCTATGAGAATTGGATAGGGCTTGGATGTAATGGGCTTTATTGACAACATCTTGTTGGGCTAGATTCATTTGTACTACTATGTAAATAAAGGGAGTAAACTGTAAAAATTCAAACTTCATACAAGAATGTTAATTAAACAGTTTCCTCTTGCGCCACCCAACGGTCTCTAAAATTCCTTGCAAGAGTGTATTAAGATTTGGGCCCACACGCTCTGCTGCCTCCAGCTAGGCTCTAGAAACTAGAAGGGAAATGGACACTAAAATACCCAATTGTCAAACAGATGGGCCTAATATTTTTGTCTTCGCCTTGTTTGTCCAATTCTTAATAAACTAATCAAAATGTTCCTTCTCTTTCATTTTTGCTTATAAATTATATCAACCAGTACTGTTTGGATCGTCCAGAAATCATACATTTCTTGTGCAGTCGCTTTCTCTTCAATGATTTTTCCTATGACCATTTATTATTTTTGTGAAGGGCAACATTCATGCCACTGTTAAAAGAAACCAAACCTACCAAACCAAACCTACAGATGAGTGACATTGAAGGCGCTCCTCCGCATATACAGAAAGTCAAAAGGGACAAGGAGAAAACGTTTGGAGATAAGAAATTTATTACTGACTATTCACTCAAGTACATGAAATATGCCTTCTAAGTTTAATGCCTTGATGCAACTCATCAATTTTTAATAACAAAATACAATTGAATACGCGTAAGTAACTCGCGAATCATCTTTATAAAGTCGAAAATTCTGAAAATAGAATATAAAGACACAGTCACGAACGTTAAAACGAGATTGACAATATAAGTAAATGGATATAAACAACTCATAGATAAAAATCATTTGTCAATGAGAATTGAAGCTTTCTAGATTACAGAAAATGGATATCTCCCAAGTCACATGTATTATCCAAATATCATACTTTTTTCCTTACAAGGTATCTAACCATTGGAAATGTTGGTAATTAATAAGGGAACTAATATTATTATTATATCAAACAAAATCTCTTTTTTCTCTGTGATGTTTGAAATGGACATAAGAAAACGTACTCAAAGATCCAACGGCTATAAGCCCAAGAGGCAATTAATTAACTATAATACAACTATTTCTAAAAGCTGTTCTACTTTTCCATTTCTTGTTCTTCTTTGGTTTTCCATTTGCTTTCTCTTGTAACTGTATAAAGATTGATGAGGGAACTTCACTTGCTTAAGTCATTCAGAAACCAAGAAAAGGTTAGAATTCCTTTGCGATAATGTTACTCTTCTAGCTTTTGATTTATTTGTCATGCTTTCTTTCTTTTTTCGCATTTTTTTTATTGCCATTGTTACAGAATCGTCATGGTTAGCTGTCTTTTTTGTCCAGTGGTAGCATTTTAGCCGTTTAGGACATTAATGTTCAAGAAAGTTTGAAATCTGCTTGAACAAACTGATATATTAACCATTTCCCTTATAATTAGTTAAATGCTTTCTTTCGGGGAGCTGAATCTGTTTGTTCTTTTAACATGCATTATTTCTGTTTAGAAATATAGCTTGAGCCCGGTGGAAGTTTAATTCTCAATTTAAAAAAAATCTGCATGATTCTACATATTTATCCAAATTGAGGTGCGCGTCTAATTTGGAACATGTTCCTGACTTCTGGGAAACAAAAATAAAGAATTTAATGAAAGCTATAAAATTTCACTTTTACCAAATATTTTTAGTGAAGATTTCAGTTGCTAGTCTGGGAAGGTATACTAATAGTAGGTTTTTAAATGCGGCAATCTTGTCAAATTAAAAGGGAAATCTGCATTTAGTGTAATTTAACAGAAATTTGAATGTTCCTTTTCTCTCTCTCTGTTTATTTATTTATTTATTTATTTTTTATTTTAAGCAGCACTATCAATTTGGCATAAAGGAGTCTTGAATTGAAATTTACTGAACAAGCAATTTGTTAACAGGAACACGGTATCTCTTGAAGTTGCAGAATGGATCAGCAAGTGCAAGTCCAATCAATTGAAGCAAGGGCACTAGATATAAAGACAAGCAGCACTCATTACTCACAAGAGAAGCGGAAATCCCTGCGAGCTCGCTTTATATATGGCTTAATCTTCTTGATCATGAACCTTAAAGCTTGGTTGATTCGTGATTATGGGCAAAAGTTTACAGCTTATTTCAATTGTGAGTCCCAAGTTCCGCACACTTAAATTATCCTTAATAATATTTTTTATCAATTAAAATACGTTGCAGCGTTTTGGGACCAAATGTTCCCCCTTCATATTTATATATATATATATATATATATATACAAATGAAGATTGTATTTTTGATGTATATCTATGTATGTGCAAAACAAATCAGTTTAAATTTCTTTTGCAGATATAAAAGCTTGTGGAATTGAGGGACAAGATTGTTGTCATACTTTGGGAGTTCTCCGTGTGAGTTTAGCATGCTTTGTATCTTTTTTAATGCATCAATGCTTAACTCTTTTTTACTCAAATTTAGCCCTTTTTGTGCGTCTTAGTGTTTAAAATATGGGTCTAAATACAAAACTCGTGTATGAAGTCTAGAGTTAGAGGGAATTCGAATGGAAAAATCAGTTTGTCCTCTACATTGATATATTTTAATCTCTTTCAGAAACTCTTATCTTACTACCCTTAACAATGCATCCAGATATTTTTCTTTCTTATGTTTGTCACAACGATAAAATCAAAAAAATTATATGAAGCTCGCAGCGGTTGGCATTCAGAATGGTGGACATTAAAGTTTTTCCTATTGATTCTGTCAATGGCAATTCCATTTTTCTTCCCTTCAAACTACATCCAAATATATGGTATGGCTTCTTCTTGGTCTGATAAGTATGTGGACATAATTTCTTATTTGAGAAAATAGAGGAATGTTCGAAATTTTAAATTGTCTTTATGGAGCTTTTATATTTACAACTTTATCAGAAAATTATGAAATTAAAATGTATGCAGCTTCTCCCTTTGATATTACTATGGTGGGATTGCTAATATTAAACTTGTTATGTTTATCTTCAAATTGAATTGCTACTGGTACATGACACAAGACATTATCTTGAACAAGTCCTGTGCTGTTTTCTTGCAGGCGAAATTGCTCGCATTGGTGCTGGGTAATTTTTGAATCTTTTATTTATGGATTTTATCTAACATACACAGTTATTTACTTGTTTTATTGTTTGATTCTTGTTTAAAATGGGAATCTATGACATTGCTAAAAATCTTGAATCTCAATTTTAATTTTGGAATTCAAAATTTCATTGCAATACAAGTAATACAACTTTTGTGTTTCTCCATTATAGAATCTTTCTTGTCCTCCAACTTGTAAGTGTAATTGAGTTCATCAGATGGTGGAACAACTACTGGATGCCCGATAAGCCAGTGAAAGAAAGGTATTAGTTCTCATTCATAACAAAACCTTTATAACGTTGCTAGTTGAAATCTATAATCATATGTGTAAAAAGTTTACTGTATACACTGCTCCTTTTGTTTTCCAGTTGCTCCTTTGGATTGTTCACATCAACAATTTTTTACATTGCTTCTCTATGTGGAATCATAGCAATGTATTTGTTATATGGACATAGTCTCAAATGTTCTCTCAACATATTCTTTATTACATGGACTGCTATTCTGCTTACAGTGATGATGGCCATATCTTTACATTCAAAGGTAGGCTATTCCTTGTATTTTGTTGGTGTTTTATCATACGCTTTAAATTAATTTTCAACAAAATCTAAAGTTTAATATGTAAATGCTTCGTTCTTTCATGTTCTGGCATTACATTGCCTTAGTTAGGACGTTCCTTTTATCAGTAATTTATAAATGTAAGTCCACTAACGTGGTATGGCACTTGATCCAGGTTAATAGAGGTCTTTTATCTTCAGGGATTATGGCTTCATATATTGTCTTCCTCTGTTGGTCTGCTATAAGAAGGTTAGGAAATTTATACTGATATCAACTCATATCAACTTTCTCATTAGCTTTTTCTGGCTTTTAGTGAACCTGAAAATGATAAATGCAACAAGCAAAATCAAACAGATGGAAACAGTGATTGGACCACTATACTTGTAAGACTTTATCTTTTCTGATTTTCCTTCATTTTCCCCTTAGTTTGTGGGAATCATTAATCATGTCTCGTTTCTTGCTTCCAGGGCTTCCTGATAGCAATATGTGCCATAGTCATGGCTACCTTTTCCACAGGAATTGATTCAAAATCATTTCGGGTAAAATTAACATCCCCTATTAGATTATAAGCCATCAATATATTGCTTTTTAAGTTGCATTTGACACTATAACAAGTAAAAATTTTATCTTTTCCTTTGTTTCTCAGCCCCAAACAGTAGCAGAAAGAAAATTTTGACTTCCACTTTTTGTTTTTCAGTTCCGGAAAGATGAAGTTAACCAGGAGGATGACATCCCATAT
This sequence comes from Jatropha podagrica, assembly GCA_947857235.1. NCBI lineage: Eukaryota > Viridiplantae > Streptophyta > Magnoliopsida > Malpighiales > Euphorbiaceae > Jatropha > Jatropha podagrica. Next base: position 81,764 of record CANUEP010137305.1, on the reverse strand, counting down.
GACTACGGGTTTTTCCATCTGGTATTTGCCTTGGGAGCCATGTACTTTGCAATGTTATTTATCAGTTGGAATCTAAACAACTCAGCAAGAAAGTAAGGACCTAGATTCCTGTTTTTCTCCAGTTACTTAAGTAGTTGTCTTTTTTAAACATTGAATTATGTACTTATTTTGTGATGTGTAAGGTGGAGAATTGATGTTGGCTGGACAAGTACATGGGTGAAAATTGTGAATGAGTGGTTTGCAGCCTCTATATACTGTAAGTGGATCTCTCTATATGAAGTTTTTACATGGCTCGAAAGAGCAGAGATAATCCAGATTTTTCAAAGAATTAATGACTAAAAAATTTAATTATTTTGCTGTCATTTTTTCTTCATTTTCTTTGAATAACTTTTTCCTTTGTCAAATCTAACACATATGCAGTATGGAAATTGATTTCCCCAGTAGTGAGACAGCCCAAAGTCATGGATCTGGAGGAATCCATTGCAGCTGATACATGAATATTTCTTTTCTTTTTTTTTATATTATTAGTCTTTCTTCACCACTTTTAACCGATGGTCACAAAGCTTGAACCAGTTTATGGAATTTGGTAATGGTAATATAGAAATATATTCTTGGTAATTTTGTTTTTGACAATTTTTTTCAGAGTTCTCATTTGAAATTTTCAGAAGTTAGGCTATTTTCTTTTCTCTTTATGGGGTAAGGGAGAACTAACGGAATGCAAAACCTTTACATTTGCCCAACATTGCATATGAGCAATGAATATATTATTCTTTAGTTATTTAATACCATGTTGTATGTTGGTATGACTAAGGGTTAACGTTAAAGTATTTTTCAGCAATTTTGATTAAATCTATGAACAATTATCCAATGCAAGTCTATGCTTAGGAGCATTAACAATTAATCCTTGTTTAACAATGGATTATCTTTATTACCAACTCCAAGAAAATAGAGTTGGAGAGAAAAACTCTAAAGAGGTTCCTTGTTAGCCCCAAAGTCCATCAACCATCATGAATAAACCCAAAATTAAATTAATTAATGAGAATATGAAATTATTACAGTTAAGATGATTGGTCCAATTCAACAATTTTGGAAAAATGGATCCTACATCAGACTCCACTTCTGTATATTATATAGAACAAGTTCGAAGCTTGAAGAATCAATGGGGGTGATATACCTAAAACAGAATGATTTGAACTTTCCATAACTAATGCAACTCCAACAACTTCACCACCTTCGAAGCCTCACACCCACTCCATATTCGTTCTTTCATATGGCTTTCTATTTAAAGAGAAAGATGCACAGCCACTTGCATGTTCATTCTAATACCAACTATATATAGTTCATATCCCAACTGTTACAAATCCCCCCAAGAACACCCAAATACGAAAATCACAGAATGTTCAAGCTGCCATCGCCTTCTTTTTCCACTGCATTGTTCATAGCTTCTATGCACCTAGCAATATATGTGGCAGCTATTGACCCTCCCCCGGTTGGTGGAGAGCATGTTCTTGAGCTGTACATGCATGACATTCTTGGAGGCGGTAACCCCACGGCGAGACCGGTAACTGGCCTGCTAGGAAACATATATAGTGGTCAAGTACCCTTTGCGAAGCCGGTAGGATTTAAAATCCCAGATGATTCAGTAGCAATCCCTAATGCTAATGGCGCTCTTCCAACTGTTAACGGTAACAATGGTATTCCACTAGGAACTGGTCTGGCTGGGACAACTTTTGCAGGAAATCCTAATGGTCAGAACAACGGTCAAGTTCAAACCCAACTGGGATCGGATGGTTTGGGTCTAGGTTTTGGAACAATCACTGTCATTGATGACATTTTGACCACTGGCCCCGAGCTTGGTTCACAGCAACTGGGAAAAGCTCAAGGCGTGTACGTGGCTAGTTCTGCAGATGGGAGCACACAGATGATGGCATTTACAGCCATCTTTGAAGGAGGAGAATTTGGGGATAGCCTCAACTTCTATGGTGTATACAAGATTGGAAGTGCAATGTCACATTTATCGGTAACTGGAGGAACAGGCAAGTTTAAGAATGCTGTCGGAGTTGCTGAACTGCGAGGACTCATTCCATCTGGCCAGCATACCATGGATGGTATAGAAATATTATTAAGGATAATCGTCCATCTAAAATACTAAGAATGTTACTTGTCTAGATTGAATGTGGAATTGTTTGTGTGAAAGTTTTAATGTGGTCATGGTTTGCGATTTCTTTTTATTAATGTATCTGTTTGTGCTGCCAGATGCATTAGAACTGTGATGCAATATAGCAAACGATCCGTCGACTTTTTGGTTTCTCTAAAAGAATATCATATCATAAATGGGGCACTTCTGTGTAGCCAGAAAACAAAAGAATTTCAAGAAACAATAAAAAATAGCAAATATGTTGGCAAATCTAGATCTGAAATCATAATTAATTGCAATCTGACAGTGCAATCATTAATTGATATCATGAGATTTATGACAAAAAAAAATTGCAAACCTCAAAGAAATAAAACTTGCCTCTGTATCTCCAAGTAAGCAGATCTAAGATATTCATTCACAGGAGAGACAAGCTTAGAGATCTAACTGTAATGAAGGAAACTTTTATGTTTGGCTAAACAGCTACATTAGTGGAAAGGCACTGAAGCAGGAGAAAGACAGCAGCCAGTCCCAGTGTCTATAGCAGTGCAACTACAGTCCCCGGTTCAGTAGCTACCTTAGAGAAGTCACAAGAAATAAAGCAGACACTACGCATATAAACAGCGTAGTACTGCTAAATCCTAAAAATTATAGCAGAAAGCATGTATTAAAATGCATATCGAAATGGTATGGATTGCTCAAATCACAGTCCAACTCAGTGAATGAGCACAATTTTACCAAATAGATCATTTGGTTATTGGGATAGATAAGCAATATACCACGACAATTGCTCGTCACTATACACTGGTCAAATGGATGATTTAATTGTTGACATAGCATTAGAACCCCAACCAAAAATATTTACGACATTTAGTATCTCATCACTAGCTTCTATTGCATTGCCAGGTCAAAATGACAAGGCGGTAATCTTTAAGCGCGAAACCACAGCAGCTTGATCAAGCCCATGAAGGGAGTCGATCAAATGCGTCCGCAAAGAAGCTGGACCTCTGGCTAAGTCCATCCCCAGTTCACCAGCAATACCAAAAATTGACAACGCTGAAGCAGTTGCTTCCAAAGCATTTGATGGTTCAACAGCAACAAAAGCTGCAATAAGGGCAGTCACTGCACATCCAGTTGCTGTAATTTTCTGCATCATAGGTACCCCATTATGAGCGCCAACAACTCTATTTCCATCTGTGACTATATCAACAGCACCTGAAACTGCAACTATTGCACCACTTGCTTGAGCCAAAGACTTTGCCGCTTCTATCGCATCCATTGACTCGTGGGAACTGTCTACACCCTTGAAAGTAGAACCCAATCATGAGATTGAAAAGAATATTAGAATCCCAGTTCAAACTTTGAGAAAATTAGCAAAAAGCCGCTACCTTTATGATTACTGATTAAAAAGTTGCCACATTTACTCAGGACAAATATCAAACACCTAACAGTAATACCTTAATGACCCCAAGAGAAGCCTTAGATAGAGCAATAATCTCTGACGCATTTCCTCTAATAACATTAGGCTTCAAACCCACAAGCTCCAAACAAGCCTTCAACCGGAAACTGGATGCTCCGGCAGCAACAGGGTCAAGAACCCAAGGTTTCCCCGACTTAGTGACCAACTCCGCGGCAGATTTCATGGCCGGTAGCCAGTTAGGGGAGAGAGTGCCGACGTTGATGCAGAGAGCGCGAACATGAGGAGTGAAGTCAGGGATTTCTTCAATGGAATGGATCATAGCCGGCGATGTACCGGCGGACAGAAGAGTGTTGGCCATCAAATCCATGGAAACGAAGTTGGTGATGCACTGTATGAGCGGCGATTGGTCACGGAGATTGCAGAGTATGGTCCACGCTATTGAAGCCCAGTCGTTTAAGTCTGGATCGTGGTTGCATTTGGCTTGCAGTTCCATTGTTGACGCTCCCTCTCCTTCCCTCTAGCTCGTAAAGTTCCAGCGTATACCTTTCGGGGCCTTGCATCCTTGGTGGTTGAGTTTTACAGACAGTGGTGTAGCAAGTGTGGGTCATTGGGGAGTAAACGACAAGAAATGTTTTGATTATTGCTCAACCGAAGAGTTGTCGTTTACCTCGTTTGAATGGCAACAAGAAAAGCCCATATAGAAAAGGTGCAACAAAGCCTAAAGCCCATATAGAAGGCCCATTACATTTACTCAAGGACAGGGATCTGTGAAGAAAACAGACAAACTTGTAATGGGCAAGAAACCCGAGGGAACAAAGCAAAGAGACAGAGAAAGACACTGTGAGGAGAAGACAATAACAACAAAAACCGAAAACATCGATGAAAAACATACCAGCAGAACATCAGCCACTTGAATGGAGCGATTAATCCCAAAAAAAGAAATGCAAATGCCACAACAATCGCTATCACAGCCACTCCCCACCATAGCAACCATCACCTCCTCCATAACCAACACAAAAGACAGCACCAAAACGACACTTTCAATCATTCTCGCCACCGCTCTTTTCTCACTCCTCTTCATCCTCTCTCTTTCTTCCTCCTCCACCTCCTCTTTACGTTCCACTGTGCACACTCGGCCTGATCCATATCTCTTCCCAACCCGCCAACCCACTTTTAACAAAATCCCTTCTGATCCTTCTCCTTCCATCGCTTACCTGATTTCTGGATCCAAGGGCGACTCGGATCGAATCCTCAGACTCTTGTATGCCGCTTATCACCCAAAAAACCAGTATCTTCTCCATCTTGACCGATTTGCCTCGCAGGCTGATCGTGAGCGATTAGCTATTACGGTCCAATCGGTGCCTATTTTTAGAGCTGCAAAGAATGTGAATGTGATAGGGAAAGCTGATTTCGCCTACCCAAAAGGGTCATCTACGATTTCAGCTACTTTACATGGCGCTGCTATATTGTTGAGATTGTCAAAGAATTGGGATTGGTTTGTTAATCTTAGCTCTGGCGATTACCCACTTATTACACAAGATGGTAAGCTTTTTCACTGCTTTGTCTTATAATTACACTGTGATTGTCAGTTCTAGATTTATTTTCGTGGATTATGGAAATTTTAATTATTCTGGTGTCATGCGTTCTGCATTTCTTTTATTGGTTTTTTCATTAAATTTGTAATCTTGTTTTTTTTTTTTTTTTTTTTTGTGGGTTTTGCAGATCTGCTTCACATTTTCTCCTATTTACCGAAGGATTTCAATTTTTTGAATCACACGAGTTACCTTGGCTGGAGAGAGTAAGACAACTGAATTTTTAATTTTCTTTTGGAAATTTGGTTTATTTGGTTTTAGGATTTGCTAGTTATATAATTGTTTCGGTGTTACAGTTCTAGGAAATTGAAGCCTATAATTGTTGATCCTGGGCTTTATCTTTCAGATAGAACTGACATGTTTTATGCTTCTCAAAAGCGAGAGTTACCAAATGCTTTCAGGATATTTACAGGTGTGTTTTCTTTTTATATTGTTTCAAAAATGATTTCCAGTTTTTTCTTCCATACTGTGGTTTCTTAGACTGATGCAATTTGATATTGAATGAGTTTAAATTCAGGTGGGTCTAGTACATTTTAAACTGGTGGGAAATAGCCATGGTTGTAGTACTGAATTACAAACCAAAGTGCAAATATTGGTTAACATACATTTCCTGATCAATATACCTATTGTTCAATGTGTGAAGTAAACCAGAAAGTAAGTGATTGAGAATGTGGTTTATCAATTTGTGTAGGGGTGTGGGTTGATAGGATTAATTCATCAAGCAGTTATACGCTACTTTTAGGTTGAGTTCGAAAGGAATCACTTTTAACTAGTGTGTGGCAGCAGAATAATTGAATTTGGATCATCAGAAATTACCATTACAGTTGCAATCATCCAATGTTGCTTTTTGTGGAGCTAGACAAAGCAAAAGTGAGCAATTTTGTCACTGCATCCTTATTATCATCAATGCTCTAAAATTCAGCAGGAGTGTGATCTATGGGAGCAGAGTTATTGGAATGGCAATCCAAAGATTGGTAGAGTATAATTGAATTTAAGAAGACCAAGTCCTTTGCTTATTCAAATATGTAGCAGCAGCAAGAGCAGCGATGCTTAGAAAAGCTAGAATTTTTATAAAAGCCTGTTGATATGCTGAGATTTATGCGACCAAAGTCTAGTTACTTTAGGTTGAACTAACATTGCTTGGAGATGGACAAAAACCTGAGGAGGTTGATTTTTTTGCCAAACATTATTGGTTGCACTGTTGCTATCAATTAAAATTGAGTTAATAGACCTTCTGAAATTGAGTGTTGGGAACACAATCCAGTTTCTGGACTTTTTAACTACAATGGCTGTTTTAACTGATTGGAACGTTTTAGATTGATGATTTCCTGGAGATAAAACTTAGAAATATTTGAAAGGTGCTGTCTGACCTCCTGTAATAGGTAAAGGCTTTTGTGATTCTTGTGGATGGAACACAAATTAATCAAAGAGGACAGAGAGAACAGAAAAAGTTCGTGGGAGTGGTGTGGATGGAGAGAGCCTAGAGACTTTGGACTTGGAGCAGCAAGCTGAATACTGAAAGAAGATATGAATATCCCAGAATCTCTGATTACCATGACAGTTTAGAAAGCTTCTGAATTTTTTCTCAATCTAATCACATTCACGTTTAGTGTGCCACCTAATAAGAAACGCATCAGGGTATTCAGTATTTTGGTACACTCATACTTGGTTTGAGGGAGTGCCACATCATAAAACCTGCTTTTACTGTAGTTCATGCAATGACACTGCATTGATTTTAACTATTTAATGGAGTGTCATTACCCCTGCCCTTAAACCTCCTCCATGTGATTAGATGAACCCACCATATGAGATCCATTACTTTGTGAGCTGGAGAACACTTCTGAAGTTGAATAATCTCTGCTAGAACCCATAACTTTTCTGTTCCAAATAAAACACAATGTCCGTTGTCTTGTACTTGTAACTAAATGTTGTTGAGCTGAGGACCATAATTCTGCTGCTAAGTACCGGTTGTTATTGTGTTGGCATTCTCGACTAATTTAGACTCACGCCACATTTGAGCATCCTTGGTAGACTTTTACCATATGAAATATGTTTATTTATATATCTGTCTCTAAACGAAATCTCTGTAATTTCAATGTCTTTGCTTATGGGACAAAGTGAAAAAAAAAAAATTGTCAAGCTAATATGAGAATTTGTCTGTTTTTCCTTTTCAATTCAGGTTCTCGTTTTTCCATTTTAAGTCGTAATTTTATGGAGCACTGCATCCTGGGTACGGACAACCTTCCTAGGACCCTGCTGATGTATTTTTCAAATACACGCTCATCCCTGACCAACTACTTCGCTACCGTCCTATGTAATTCTCATCAGTTCAACAGGACTGTCATAAACAATAACTTGGAATATGTAGCCTTTGAGAAGACTTCTAAGCAAGCAAATCATACACTCAATATTAGAGAGTTTGATGCTATGATTCAGAGCGGAGCTGCCTTTGCCAGTCAATTTCAACATGATGATCCAGTGCTGGAACGCATTGACCAGGAAATTTTGGGACGAAATCCTGGACAAGTCGTTCCTGGTGGCTGGTGCTTGGGTGATCCCGAGAATGGGACATGTTCAGTTTGGGGTGATGCTGATGTTCTACGGCCTGGTCAAGGAGCAGCAAGACTTGAAAAACGGATTGTTGAGTTGCTGTCAAAAGGTGCATTTCGGTCTTACCAATGCATAGTCCAATGATCTGGTTTCTCACTCAAAAATATATAAACGGACACTGAAAGGAGCTCCTGCTGTTCAAAAATTTTGTGTAAAGTTATATTCAATCTGATTATTTTAGCAACAGTAATATTCATAGCTCATTGGAACAGACAGTTGGAACTTGAGATTATTTGTAAAGTGAAATTGAAAACCAGAGCTGACCCAAATGTTCCACTGCAAAATGATATGTTATTAAATGATATTTGCATTATTTTAATGGGAGTCTCAAATTTGCTAATATGTTGCATATACAGATAGAAGTATGATGAGAGAATTTATTCATGAAAAAATTATTTTAGACAACATTTCTGAGCTCCACCTTGGATTTTCCAACGTTCTTATCACTGAAGTGTCAAATACAATTGAAGAAGTAAAAGAACTCTAGAAATATCTGGTGAAGAAACCGGTTAGCTCAAAAATTTTCAGGGCTATCATCCAACTGTTTCTCATCTTCTATACCTACCTCCAAAATTTCCTGATAGGCAAGAGATGAGAGGAATCAAATGGCATCACTAACAAATTTAAAGAAAAAATAAATGAAAGCTTTACCTTCCATTCTCATTTCCACAGCAATGAAAAAACTTACAGGGATTCTTTGCTTCAAATAATTGGCAAGTCTTGCGAGAACCGTGGAACGTTTGTGCCAGAACCGACCTTTGAGACTGATCTTCACAAATGGTCCATCCAATTCAGCAAGATCAGCTTCTCCTATATTTCATAATTTTAGATAGATTCCACATGATTATTTCAGATACATTGGATGCACTTAGTAATTCCTTGTGCAAATATACCTTAAAGGAAAGTCACCTGTTATGCCAACTTCAGCGTCAAAAAGCTGTCCAAACTGCAGAAATACACACCAAATTTCAAATTTAAACTTCGAAACTGAGAAATCTATGATCAAGAAATAATTGAATGAGTAACTAAAGCAAAAACAAGCATCAGAGTATTACTTGCCTCTACTCTAGCATCAGCTAAGACCTGTCTAACATTGTCTTCTGTTAAATCAAGTGGTGGCAAAGGCACTCCTCCTCCTCCTTCTCTACCAGCTATTGCTGCCATTGTTAGTGATGCTGATTTTCTATTACTAGTTGTATTTGGTCTCAAAAGTTCCAATGATGTCCTCTTCATTGACCTAATAGGATGCTCCTTTGGTAACTGGGATTGGAATTTGAAGGGTAAAACGTTGAAATTGCGAGTAGACGGAAGCAGAGCTGGTCGGCTTGATATTTGATAATGGTGGCCATGGAGAAACAATAGCTCTCTTGACATTTTTCTTGGTCTCAAGTCAAGCTTCTCTGATCCCTTGCTCACTTGCTAAAAATTTATTATTGTTTTTGAGGGAACTGGAACGTGGCTATTTCTACACCACCCCAAGTGGATAAGGAGAACTGTGAGAATGTCGTTTACAACCCAGTTATGAAGAAAATTTGCTGGAAAGTTTTATCCCAATAAACGACGCCATTTCCTCCCTCTGGTCCGGTGTGCCTTCCGTACAATCGTAACACCCCTTTGTGCTATACTGATATAATGATATGTCGTCGACCTTAATACGCGGTTAGCCAAGTGTATCTCATTAGACACAGTCGTTTTAATCCAAGTCATCGTCTGCTTGAAACGTTCTCGTTCCACGTCAATTTAAGGTAAACGGTGTCGTCCGAAGTCCGTATAGAATTCATGAGACGACACGCAAAAATCCTTTCTCCGACTTAAAGCTTTAACGTCGTTCAGAAAACAAACGGCTTGGCATACTATTGACGGACAATTGCTATTTATTTAATGAAAACGATAGAGCATTGAAGCTCAGTCTATCCATTCTGTGTTTTCTGGAGTTAATTATTATCTTCAAGAGTATACGTTATTGTTTGAAAGGTCACAGAATAACGCCAACCTTGTTTATTTCAGCATTTGAGAATTTTAGCATGTACAGAGCCATCTCTCCACCTAAATTTTATCTAAGATAATAATTCTACAAATAGTTCAATACAAAATAGCGTACAGTGATGCTAACTTGAGGACTTTTTGAAGTATCTGTAACTGATATATCCATCGTCTATCTCAGGCTCCTTTTTCTCTACTTTGTTTTGTTCTCTGCTAACCAATGACATCCGATAATTCCAGGCGCAGTGCTCGATTATGGTTGCACTATACACTCTCTAAACTTGCAATGAATTTATTAGAAGACTCCAAAAAATGTGGCAACAGCAAAAACAAGAAACAGAACACCGCCCAAATAGCCAACCTGATTGAACAATGTGGAGTGAGTTGCATGGAAAATGAAAAGTAACCTGTGATGCCTGTAGGAGTGACAAAAAATATATTAAAAAGGACAACAAAGTGATTGTTGTTACCACTTTTTCGGAAATGTATTTGGCAAGAAAAGCTCCTCCCAGAATAGCAATAGATGTCGCAACCAGGTGTCCAGCAATGGCTCCAGTTGCCACGCCCCATGGAGACTGTTAAAAAGGTAAAAAAGTGAAATTTGGTTTTGAAGAAAGTTTCGGTAAGTAAGAGAATAAAATTGTTGTATGTATAATCGAAATTTATGAAGTTGAACCTGTGCAGCACCAAGAGCAATTGTTGCAAGCATTGAGCGATCTCCCCATTCCTGCAAGCAATTACAACTTGAATGTTGACTATTTAACAGTGAAACTGCTTGTTGGTCGTAATTAGCATCAACTTCGTCTCAAAGAAGAAGAAGAAGAAGAAAGAGACATTGTTATTAAATTTGAGACAATTCTTTTTCTCAAAACCACAACAAAGAGATGCTTACAGCAAAGAACACGAGACTAAAAGACTTCCAGACAATCTCAAATGGATTTGTTAGCCTTTTTGAGACCTGAGAGCATAAAGAAATTATAAGACATTATGATATTTTAGAAATATGCATGCAAAAAGTACAGATGGCACAAAGTAAAATCTGACAAAATCAATGCATGCAAGTATGCCATGCCTGTATGTTTAATTATACAGTAACTGACACATGAAGTATTAGAACTTGTAAAAATAAAATTCACTTCGACATATTTAGAGAATTACCTTCTCTTTCACAAGTTCTTCAGCTTCAGCATATTCATCAAGTTCGGGGCTGCTCTGGTCACCACTTTTAACTTTGTTTGATGGAAGATCCCATGCATCTTTTATTGATTTGAGCCCAAAGAACATCAAGAGAGTTACTGCCGCATATTCTCCAATTGGAAGGGCTGTTCACAAAACAAGAAAATTAGAGAAAAATAAAAAATTCAGTATGAACTATATGACTACTGCCCATTTTCCCATCTGGTCAGGAAGATCATCATGACCTCAAAAACATGTATCCGGACTTACAAATCATCTGACTTTACAGATCTATTTCAAATCATAAACACGAACCATCTAAATTGTTTCATTGACAGGGGACACATTTCATTTTACTACCGCCACAGCTTTCCAGCTATAAAAATCAAGGCAATCATAGAATTTTGAACAGTTTGTTGCCAGCAGATTTTTTTTCACTAAACACGGGAAGAAAAGGATCATGGACCTGATCTTGCATGATAAATATAAAATTTTATGGACTCGGTTGAGATCAATGATCTTCACACATCTTTCAAGCAATTCACACTATGGACAACACAGTAATATTATATGAAGCATATAGGGGTCTGCTGTGTGTACCGTTGAAATCATTATAAAGCATATGAGCAACTTTGGTCATGATGAGAGGAGGCAGGAACTATAACTTACTTGTTTGGAACTGAGCAGGAACTGAGTGAAATATGCGCCCAATTACAACTGACAAGATTGTCATGAGTGAAAGTGCCCCCATTGATCCAAGAAGAACCTTGTCAAAGATTTAATGCACAGTGAAAACAATTTAGCCCCCAGAGTATCAACGTAGAAATTAAGTCCATAAAAAAAGGAGGATGATTAATAAAACCACCAAGTTAACTTCAAATCTATTCTCAAGGACTACAAATGCTTTGCATTCAGATTCTACATGAACGTCCTCACTAGCCTTGCAAACAAACAAATTCTCCACTCCAGTCATAATTTATGAGATTTGAGGGAATGGTACCACTAATTTTTGGCAATGGAAAGCAAGGGTAATGATTATTCACCTATTGGTCTATCATATTTTTGGTTTCTACTTGTCGACTAAGCTAATAGACTTTCATATATTTGAGCTTTTTGTTTGCTCCTATGATGGAAAACTACATACGTGTGACCTTTTGAATAAATCTATTAAAAAAAAATGTAGGGTAGAGAACAATATAGTAAATAAATATCATGAGCAACCAATTAAGCAGACAGAATGAGAAAAATGAGGAAGAGAGATCAGAAGGAACATACCAATCCTTTCTTATATTGCATGGCCAATAGTGCAGCAATAAAAAATGTCTGGTCAATATATGAAAAAAAGGGGTTAACTTCAGGCTCAGCATATTGTGAAGTAAAAAAAAAAATGGTCAAGTAGTCAAAGCAAGTATGATAACCAGCTCTAACACAATGTTCTAATAATTTTCCATCATTAATAAGTACTTGTAAAATATGAAAGCAGACACAATAGATTAAAGAGATGAAACAAAAACACAGCCAGATTAGAGAACTCCAAACAATATTTTCTTATGCACCAATTACAGGAACACTTCTTTGCTCATTATGAAAATGTGTACAAACAAAATAATATTTACTTCCCCCAAGAATTCAAGTGATCATCTTTCTAACGTCTGAGCAGTTGATTTGTTCCAGATCTCTGTCATGGCAACCAAAAAACTATTGGAATTGACCAGCTTTAATATTATGCTCATTCACAAGGTTTCAGAATACTGCTAGAAGCTGTTCAAAGTATGCAATTCATTGTCATTTGTTCTCTTCTACCAGTCATTGCAGCTGACTTCCTCCAACCCAAAATATTTGTCCTTATTTTTCAAAATATAATATGCAGGCTTCACAAAATTGCCTTCATGTTCTCTAATGAAAGCAAATACAATTGTAAATGTTCCCTTAAATGTTGGAATACCAGGGAAGTTAACTTAATTTCAGATATGGATAAAATTTATTAGATCAGATGCTATAGTCATACAATAGATAATTCTCGAGATGTTCAAACCTCACAGCTACTCTGTTCAAACCTCAATAAACAAAAAGAGATAATAAACGAAAGAAGTGCATTGTCGAACAAAGTCTTACAAAAGTTAAACCGCATGCTACTTGGATGGAAAAAACATGAATTTGTAAATTGTAAGCCTATTACCTTGTCCCCAATTTCAGAAACAAATATTAACGTGAATGCAGCAGTTAATCCTGACTTTGCAATAGCTGCAACAATTGATGATGGGCCACCTTTCACAAAGGCAATCAGTGAAAATACTAAAGTACATCCAAATAGCACAATAGCTATAGACAAAGGATAAGGAAGTTTGCTGGGAGGTTTCACACTGAAATTCATGAAAGAAACTTAAATGAGGCCAAATTAGAAAATACACTGATTAGATAACGTGTGACATCATGCAATGTAAAAGAAAATTCAATAGAGGCTGCTCATTTCTTAAGCATAATTGGACCATAAAAACAAATTTGGCTATTGAAATCAAAGGAATACTTTGCTGCATATTGAACAAACTATCTTAATTTGTGAGGGATTTAAAAATTAAAAAAAAAAAAAAAAAAAAAACTTTTGACAGTAGTGCCATATTTTCAGGAATAGCGGACACTGAAAAGTAAATTTGGAATAAAAATAAATGTGCTTATTCATCACTTCTTCCATTCAAGCATCACTTGCTGTACATTAAAAAATAATTTTCAAGGTAGCATATGTAGGAGCAGCAGCATTGCATCTAAAAGCTTTGAACACACCAATATTTATTCCCATCTAGTATTAATAGATTATCATTTCAAATCACTCACATCTCTGATAAGCTGTCACTGGATGGTCCACTAACAAAACTTTTCTGATTGTCTTGCTCTTCCCCACCTTCATAGGCTCCAGATCCAACGCTAACATTTGATGCTTGTAGCCTTATTTCACCAAAAGAAGACTTCAACCTTGGGATCTCTCTGTACCTTACTGTAAATGGAATAGAAAACACATTACCCGGTTACTCATTGCAGCCGGCAATAGGCATTATGATAATGTATCTAAACTTAATTAAACGAAATGCATTTCTTTTGGTATATTTTTGAGAAATGGCCTAGCACCTGAATGGGTGATCAACTAAACTAAATTCGGATACTGCATAATGCAATATTAGACTCAATTTGCTTGACACTAATCACATTAATGATCACTGCTTGTGCTGGAAAACTACTTTGTTAATATAACAAAAAATGTCCCTTCAACAACTAGTATCTTCTCATAAACTTAACAAATAATAACCTAAAAACCACGACTAAATGCTACTCCTTTAGTTTTAATCATCATAAATCCACTCCTTTAATTCCAGCAAATACCAGAAATTCAGTAGCAACAACAATCCGCCATTCTTAACGAACCCACCACCATATGAAATAAATTCATATTTCCATACAGTAATTTTATTCAAGCTGGGCCAGCAAGTTTTCCAGGCACGTAAGTCCCCAACCCAGATGGTCGCATTCCCCATATATTCTTGAAGCTTCATTAAACAGAAGAATTTAAAAGCACCAGAACTAAAATTACAAGTCAGACACTCTAAAAGATCGAATCATGCTTGACTGTAATTCAATTAAAGTTCAATAGAGTATTTCAGTTCTGAAAATAAATTCAGCTCCTAAATCTTCAAATGAAAGACAAACTGGAAAAAGAAGAAATATAAATGATATAAGATAAATTAACAGAGAACTCACTTGAAGGAGAAACGGGCTGTCTAGATATGCTAGCAAAACATGGCAATGAGTCAACCAAACCCAATAAGGGATTCTTCCCTCTCGAAATGGATGGTTTACTTTGAAGATTAAGTCCCTGCATAGTGTTTTCTCCTGTTTCCTCCCTTTTCCTTTTCTGGTTTCTCAGAAACAGAAACTGCGTTCCCGATTCATTTTTAGCTCAGAAATCAAATGGATTTTGTCTTTCGGATTGAATGGTCAAATTCTGGTGTTATCACTGTAAGTGAAGTTGTTGCTTACAGAGACACGAGCACTTTTTTTTTTTATGCTAAAAATTTTCCTTGCGGGGAGAAGTTCCGGGACGCCACGTGTGCAATGGAGATAAAATGGGAGGATCATCTTAAACGACGTCGTTGCTTCAATTCAATCTATGTTTTTTGCATGAATGTCTCGTCATCGTTGTCCGTTGAGGATTATATTTTATTTCGCTATATATCAAGTGAATTATAACTAATTTAATAGTGAAAAAAAAACAGTAATATATGATAGGAATAAGGATATTTTTGGTTATGCACTTAAAAAGATAATTAAGTAAGAAAAATAGTAATGACCTATATTAACTTGGTATATAAGACATTAAAGAGAGAGAGAGAGAGAACTTCATTTAGATAATAGATTCATTGATATCAAGGGGGGTGTTGGGCCAAGTGCGAATTCCCTGATCGGAGAACAAAAGCCCAATATCTGGGCTAAGGCCCGTAGGCTTTTATAAACTGATATCCATGGAAATATGGGCTCTATTTTAGTTAATAGTAACGGAATGTAAGGGGAGTTACAATCAGAAAGTAATTTGGGACGTGAAATTTGATTGGTACGAGATTTTTTACCTTTTTAAGAAAATTCAATTTCTAAAGATATATGTTTCATTCCTACTTTCCCTACATGAAAGTTTCCAATTTTTATCCTTTTTTTTCCATTTGCTGAACTTTTATAATTTTATCTTTTAATAAGTTATATTTATTAAGTAATTTTCAACAATATTTACAGTTTATATTGGTTTTTTTGTAAAATAGTAAAAATTGATTATTATAAAAAATTTATTGCATTAACACTTGTGTTTATATTTACAATATCCTTACAAATTAATTAATATCTCATAATACAATGTAATCAAACCAAACAAAAAACACATTTTTAGTATCAATTTCATTGCAACTCAGCAAACTAAATTAAGACCATTTACCATTTTGTTTTGAAAAAACCTCCTATTTTTTAACAAATGTTGATAAATATAGAAAATAAAAATAAATAAATTTTTATAAAGGAAATTAACTTTGGTATTTATTGAGTTGATTTTATTTTTATTTTTATTTTTTTTTCCTATGACACTAGTGGACGTGGAGACATGCTATATATTAAATTATTAATCGAACAAAATTCATTGAATCTTTGGGTGTTCCACAAAGAGCACGTGACTCTCACGTCCATGATTGAATATGGACAGACCTCACTTTTCCTTCGTTGTATGTATCTTTCCGCTACCACCTACTATCCCCTAACGTG
Organism: Jatropha podagrica; assembly: GCA_947857235.1. NCBI lineage: Eukaryota > Viridiplantae > Streptophyta > Magnoliopsida > Malpighiales > Euphorbiaceae > Jatropha > Jatropha podagrica. Next base: position 65,557 of record CANUEP010137305.1, on the reverse strand, counting down.
CTGCGGTGGACCCCTCCAAGAGCACATGCAAATGGGTCCTACACATAAATTAAAGGGCCCACTTGGACAAGTGAGATTATTATCTTTATTAACAATAACTATGCAATTTACAACTAAAAAACAGATGCAAATATCACAAGATCATCGCCGCCACGTGCGGTGTCGGGGAGGTCAAAGATAAAAAAACGAAATATTAATAATAATTGAGAAAATGGTAGTCGTTTCCACTTGGCTGTTTTTTATTGGACATTGTGACGTGGGCGTTGGACCTTATAAGGAGAGACGAATATTACGGGCAGGCCTGTGGCCGTTGCGTAAGCGGCCCGCCCCCTCCTTTTTTTTTTTTTTTTATCTCTTCAAAGACTTTTAACCTTTTTTGTTCCTATAATGCGCCCTTTATATCTTGTATTTGCATTTATGCCCTCCGAATACATAATTTGATTTTCCTATTATTCTTTTCCTAAAAAACTTTGTGGATCTCGAAGATTTAGTGTGTTTAGAATTATAACTTTTTGTAACATTACATATATTTTCATATTAATATTCTCCGTTCCGTTAAATTTAATATTTTTTTACTCTTTTAAAACAATTATATTTTGAAATAAATAATCACTCAGACACGTGAACAAAAAAATATAATTTTTTAAATTAAAATATTTACTTAATATAAATTTTTTTTTGGCAAAAGGTGAAGGTGAATTTATTCGTTTCTCCCATTTATGCCGCAAGCAACCAAATATGGAAATCCATTGAAAGCTTGGAAATTTTAGGTGTGATAATAAAGAGAACGGTGAAATAATAATGTCACAGTCACTCCACAAAAATAATGTGTCCCCAGTAAATTAACTGTGGTTGTAAAATTACATTTTCCATGCAAAATCATTCAATTTTATATCTTCTATGAAAGTCAAATTAAAAAATATTATTTCGATCTCATTTTATTTAATTGTTATTTTTTTAAAATATTTCAAAATATTTGCAATGTATATAAATTTATATATTTAAATAATTATTCTTTCTCTAATAACTTTTATTATAAGTCATTAAATGAAAAAATCTCATTGATATTCAAAGATAAAATGATTTTTATTGAATAAATTATTAATATCCGTATCTTGCCAAACATATAAACAAAATAGGGGGGAATGAATATTTTATTATAATTTAGATAATATAATTATTTCCTGAATTATTATAAAAAAAAAATTTAAACATGGATAAAAGTGTAGGGAAGGAACATATAATTGGATTGAGTCAAATGGTAGGTAAAGCTAATTTACATATAACCCAAGCAGTAATTGAGAATTTAAAATCTAATTAGAAATGCATCCATAATTAGTATGCAGTGATTTGATATGTCCATTTTTATAACCATATTAAAAAAAAATATATAGAAACTTTAATGTGAATAGTCTAAATAGCGAAATAGGATAAGTAGGGATGAGAGCGGTAGTTTTTAAATTAACATTTGGAAGTAGTTTGGAGGGTTATTGATGAAGTTGCAAGAAAAGGACGTGAAGGTTATGAATGCATGGGATACTTACTCAGTAGACGTTACATAATAGGGAAAATAAATACTAGTATAAAATAAAAATTAAAAATTAAAAATTAAAAACACCCACAAAAATTGCCATCCCCTCGTTCCCACCCAAAAACCCTCGACTCCATCGTGAAATAATAATATAGCCAAAAACAAAAGAGAGAGTCTGACTCTCTCTCTCTCTCTCTCTTCTTTTCTGTGTCTCTCAAAAACCTCTTTTTCGCTCTCTCTACCTTTCTCTTTTGAGAAATGGAGTCTCTTGACCCAGCTGCTTGCTTCATGGACGACTTACTGGACTTCGCTTCTGACATAGGAGAAGACGATGATGAAGAACACAACAAACCAAGAAAGGCCCTTCCTACCCTTAACCCGAATGGTCTTCATCCGGCTCCGTTTGATGTTTTGGACCACCCAGATGATTCTACCCATCCTTTACCTGTAAGTTTATGACTCCATGATGATGAGGATGAAGATAGTTTTTCTATTCCTTTTAAAGGGTGTCTGTTATGGGTGTTGACTCGGCCTGACTCGGTTGCTTTTAGGTTTGTAGCCGAGTTAACTCGGGCTGTTCTGTCCGTGTTTGAATGACTCGCCGTGATGGCGACTCAGCCGAGTCAAAGTAGACGGCGTTGGACGGTACACGTTACTGATTTTTTTTTTATTTTTGAAAACTCGAGTTGTTGGCCAAAAGCCACCCTCTGTTGATTTGAATGGACGGATTTGACCATTAGAAACATTTGTCGGTACGGACACGTGTCAGTGTAAAGTGGGTTTATTGGAGGGTGGTTTTGGTAGTTAAGGTCAAATTGGGTCTTAATTGATGTGAGCTGTGGTTCACGAGTTTAGAGTTGTATCCAATAAATGTCCAGCAATTAGTTGCCTCTTTTATGGCTGTAAATTGATAGGAGCACTCCTACCTGGAAAGACAACATTATCCTACAGTTTCTAAAAATTCTCCTTCTATGTCCAACACTGATTTAACGAAACAAAACGCGAGGGCAATTTCACATGGGTGGCCCACGTGACACTAATTGGGCGCCCAATAGACGAGACCACTCATTCGAGTTACTGAGTCGACTAATTGAGTCACCTGGTTCGCTTCTTAATCCCAAAATGGGGTTTTATATGGTCCTTGATTCTGATATTTCCCATTTCTCGCTCAGGAATTTGCAGAGGAAGAGCTGGAATGGCTATCAAACAAAGATGCCTTCCCGGCGGTGGAAACATTCGTCGACATTATATCGGAGAACCCAGGTAGTCTCCCTAAGCAGCGAAGCCCAGTTTCGGTGCTTGAAAACAGCACCGCAAGTAGCACCAGTATAAGCGGGAATAGCAGCACAAATGGCAGCGTTATCATGAATTACTGCCGCAGCCTTCAAGTGCCCGTCAAGGCTAGAAGCAAGCACCGCCGTAGACGGCGCCGCGACCTCCAAGCCCACCAGTGTTGGTGGAACCAAGAGAATTTGAAGAAAGTAAGGCCACCCGTAACATCATCGACGATGGGAAGAAAATGCCAGCATTGCGGTGCTGAAAAGACCCCTCAGTGGCGGGCTGGGCCGCTCGGGCCTAAAACCCTTTGTAATGCATGTGGAGTAAGGTTTAAGTCCGGGCGGCTGGTACCCGAGTACAGGCCCGCTAGTAGCCCGACATTTTGCAGTAAAATGCATTCAAATTCGCATAGGAAAGTTTTGGAGATGAGGAAACAGAAGCAGATGATGGGATTGGTTGTTGTGAAACCAATGGAGAAAGGGTAGGGCAGTGGTGATTGGTGCCCTCTCTTTTTCCTTTTTTCTTTTTCTTCTTTTTTTTTTAAAAAATTTTTTTTACTAGCATAGTTAGGAAGGCAGGGGTTTGGTGCAATGGAATAGGTGATTAGTGATGTTATTTGGTTTTGATGGAAATTTAGTAGGGGAATTTTGACTTGCTTAGTGTGTATGGTTGGTTGGATATGTTTTTAGAATAGAAAAGCAAGGTAGTGTTATTGGGTTTTGTCCTAATCTTAATTCTTTTGCTGCATTTAGTTGGATTGGATTTTGCATGATCAAATTATAGGGAAAAAGAAAAGATTTGTGGTTGAGGGTTGGGTGATTTTCTTTTTGGCTGAGACTTGAAAATAGTGGTTTTTACTAACTAATTTGATATTAGATGGTGGCATAGTGGAAGTTGGTGAGTTGTAACACACAATTCAAACTTGTGGTTGTTTGGAGAAAGTCCCCTATGAAATTTCCTAAACACAGAAATTGGGTCTTGTGAGTTTTAATTCTAAATGTTTGTGTTAATGCTCTGCCCAATATGACTAGTTTTATCTTTTTCATGGCTCACTTGTTGTCTTGTTTTAAGAGAAAATTTGGTTTTTCCATGCGCTACTGGCCTGATAACTCTATAGCTGAAGATGCAGGTCTCTGATGGAAGTTCACTATTTGATTGCTGCACTTTTTGGTATCTGGGGAGAAATTTGAATTCTATGTTACTTAAAGCAAACATAAAATGTGTTTTATAGACTGGAAAAGACATTACTACATTACTATGGTCCCTATGCAGTTAAAAATTTTTGGTATTGTCTGTCTGAAGGTTTTTCCTGTCTGATTCTTACCTGCCTATGCTCATCGCCAATGCGGATATCTGCAAATTCAGTTGAAAATGGTTGGGTTTTTTTTTTTTCTGCATTATAAAGACAGTGCATGTTGGCTGACATAATTTTGAGCTATATAGTAAAAGAACATGATGATGGCCTGTTGGCCCTGCTCAGTGAAATTAGCTGATCTCATTTCATAATAGGCTCTTTCTAACTCTGAATGTCAGTGTATATAAATGTTAAATTGCTAAACACTAAAAAATAATGAAGACAGACGTTTTAGCCTTAGTTAAAATGCTATATGAAAAGGTTGTTAGGGCTATGGCTATGCACAAAATAAAAGAAGTTTTTAGATAGAAAATGAAAAGAGTGATCGGGTTATGCACATGGGTTTGGTCGGTTTGATATGGTCCCGGTAGTCAAGGCATTGAATACGTCAAATAATTGAAGATGCAAAACAAACTCAACTCACACACATTGCTTCCGGAAGTGGCCAAAGGGACTTTATAATAATGTAAAACCAACATCAACTATGGGGTTAGATCATCAGATCAGAGAGGTTTAAGGCATTAATCTTCCCTGTGCCTGTTGATGTTGTCATCAACTCATCATGTTCCTGCATGACAGGTGAGCGACTACACCTATAATTTTTATCACAAGAGACACTCTTTAACCTTTTTTTTTTTTTTTTTTTTTCAAGCAGCTTTCGATTCAAGGATACCACATGGGAGCAACTCTGTATGTTTATGAGCTGTTTTTAATGAATGAATGGGGGGTTTACACAATTATTGGATGGAAGACACACTTCCCATTCTTTGCACAATTACTTGATAGATAGAGGTGAGAGATTTTGGCCAACTCTCTCTGTTTCTTAATGCTTAAGGCTTGTTCCCTTTTTTCTCTTTTTTTTAATAGAGTGGTTTGGACCGGTTTTTGCATTGGCCTTACACCGGGACCGTTTAAAAAAGGGTTTGAGTTTACAAATTCTGAATCCTAAGTCCAGCCCCATGAGTAAGTAGAAGTGGACTTGGGCTTTCCATTAGTAGAGGAATCACTAAAGATGGTATCTTCTATTATTAGTCTTTACAGATTCAACATATCATATAGAAATAGAAAGAGAAGAACGAAATAATTGGTGGGTGGGGTTGACAGCTTTTACTCTTAATTTGATAATTAACATATTTATTGTAAAAGTGTTCTGAATCTGATAATCTGAGCATACAATGAAAAGAAGTAAACAGATTATGGTCAGGATTTATAGAGCAGACATATACACACCTTACATGGTGCACAGGGCAACCAATGGAATCTTTTTTTGGCAGGGCATTCCACCTTAAATGGAGAAAATAGCATCCTCATGGACAACTTGTGAGGTGACTCACAGTTCTTATCGCTCCAACTAGGATGGACACATTATTATATAAAAGAAAAGAAGTTGCCTTTGACAATATGTTTTATTGTAGTTTTTTTGTCATGTGTTCCACTTTCTTTCATTTTTCAAAACCAATTTTTGTATCATTTCCATTTTCCACATGAATTTCTAATGATTGGAGTAATTAAGTGGAAAGAGCATAATTAATGTATTGTTTGCGAATTTTGTGTATGGTTTGCTATTTCAAATGTTATCTTGTTTTTGGTATAAATTGCCATCATCGCCTGTAATTTTTAGGAATGGCCTAACTAACAACGATCAAATTATATGATTTTCTATCTTCAGTACAATCTACCCCGCCTTATCTGCCAATCTTAAAGCTTTGAGTTTGAAGATTTTGCGGTAGGACAGATCAGGTCGGCTTCATGGGTAAGAATATAAATTGTCGCAAAAAATTTTACATCCTGAGTGGTTTCTAAGAATCAAAGATAGGAGCATTTGCCCAATTAGACTTGGATGGTTCTGACTCTGACTAATTTGAAGACAGTGTTAATGCCATATTGCCTCAGACATTGTACATATTTTCAACCTTTCACACGTAAACATGATATCGAAGGACATTGCTTCCCGAATCCCGTCCATTTTGGTCAATTGCAGAGGTCATAGATAACCTTAATAAGGGTCATGGGGCTTTGAGATACCGGTTAGGCCTCATCCACATGGGCCCCTTTTATTTCACGTCATTGCATTGGACCCACAGGTCACAGCCACGCACGATATCTTTTTTTGAGTATTTCTGTATTTGGACATTAATGCATACCATACAATAAGTAGTTGGTGGTTAAAGATTGTGTTTTGGATCTTTTTATTTATTATCTCTTTTAACAAAAAGCTTAAAAAGTAATAATAATCACAGGAGACGTTATTGAATAGAACAAGCAAAACCAGTATGTCCTTTTCTTTCTGTTTTTTTTTTTTCCTTGAAAGATTTGCAACTGCTTATGTAACTAACCGCCAAATATATTGAAAAAATTTATCTGTCTCAGATTTACATATCAAATCAATAGAATGAAATATTTTTTAAAAAATATTTGAATTTTATTCTTTTTTTTCTCAAGTGTATAATTAGAAATATATATATTTCAATAAAAATATTTAATTTTATTAGTTTAATTTATAAATGAGACTATGGACTCGTCTAAATAAATTATATATATATATATTTCAAATAATTGTAAAACTTTAACGTTCACGGGAAAGCAATTGAAAATCCTATGATTTGATTCTTTTAAGCTATATTATTATTATTGTATGTAAGGTTAATTATAATTAATTTTTTAAGGAGACGACAAATTTCGAAGTAATTTTTTTTTATATTGTGTTTTTAATTAAATAATAATAATAAATTGATTAGCTCCAGTCTGGTATAAGAAGATTTTAAAAGGGTATTTGTCTGATTATTTATTTTTGTAAACAAAAGCTCTATCAACTATTTAGGAGCACTCTCTTGAGATCACCGATCACGGTTGTTTATTGGATAAAGCATTTCAAGTAATAGAAGCAATGCATGCCCCACTTGAGAGTAGGAATGGTAATAAAAGATAAATGAAAAATAATATTTTAGATATCGGATTTCATAATTAAATTTTTTTAGAAATAAATTTAGTCTAATATTTATTTTCAAAAAATGAATTTCATGCTAATTATTTGAATATGAGTTTTTTTTTTTTAATTTTTTTTAATTATTAATCACAAAAATCAACTTAAAAATCGAAGGAAGAAAGAGCTAATAGCATCTTCGCCCTTATCTAACGCCATGCATAATTAAGTAATTTTCAAAATGATTTATTAAGGGACAAATCGAGAAACCGCGTTTTGCTATGCTAACGAGTTTATAGAAACAAATATCATGTATTATAATATAATACATGTGTTGAGTGTTTATTGGACGATAGTGCAAGTCAATTCTATGGCTTTCATATCTAAATCCAATCGAACTCACGTACCGTGAATTATACTGTATATATAATTAAGTTGACATTTCTTGACCAAACGGCTCTTATAATCTTCATTAACCTCTTAATTAATTATTGATTATAATATTGTATTTGGATTACGGATCCACCCATATGGCCTTCAACTGCAAACAAACCCCAACCCTATGCCAATATTATATAATTCAACTCTCTCTGCACTGCACTCTCTTTGACAAGATCTCAATCTCCTCATTCTCAATTAATTAATTAATTTAGGGTTGGACTTTCCACTAATGATGCTGAATAATACAACTCATAATTAAAATCCTATAATCATTGAAATCAAAATTTATAATGTGTCCTAACCAAATAAAGATTTGAAGTTCCTTTTCTAGTAATAGAAATGGAATTTTTTGTCAAATGATACAATTTGAAAGCTTAAAGTTTGGCAAATGGCAATAGTAACTTAGCGAAAAAAATGAAAGAACTTGTTGGACTTGTAGGGTAAGTGAATCATAAAAAACCAAATTATTTCAGAAAAAGAAAAATGGTTCATCTTTGAAAATATAAGAATGAAATAGACAAAGAATAGTTGCAGCCAAAAGATGAAATTGCTGTGTCCCTCTCACAGCCACAAAACAGGTCAATACCCTACAGAAATAGATGAGCTTTTAGTGGAAATGACCCAAACCCAATTCCCATTTCCCATACCATAAGAGTCAATAATAATAAATATATAAAAGTGAGGCAGTGATTATCTTACATGTGCTGCAATTAAATATTTTTATTTTTATTTTTATTTATTACTTTTTTCTGAAAGTATTCTTTTGGGTCCTATCATTTATCATTACTTGCCGGATTAATAACCAACAAATCTCAACCGTCCGATATGGAAAATAAGGGATCATGGTTGGACGGCTCACAGAAAGCCGTCTTAAGTCTTTGACTAGTTTTATGGGTCCATGTCTGCGCCTAGTGGGCCATTCCTAGACACCACAGGGCCCACTTCTAAGTCCCATCCCGCGTTACTGATTCCGGAAAATAGTAAAATATCCTCCTCCTTTTCACATTATAATAAGTATGTGGGCGATTCTAAAAATCCTTAAATACATTTTTATTACGCTTTTTTTTTTTTTTATTAAATGAAGTGAAATTGCTATCCGTACAATGTATTTTATATTGTGAGTACAAAATTAATTAAACCACGAAATTCAATACATTGTGCTCTTTAATGAAAATTATTATTTTTGTTCAGTCAAAATTATATATTCGTATATAATTTTTTTTAAATGGTGATAAATTATCTGAAAATGTAATCAATTTTCGTTGATTAGTTATATTTATATAAATAAATTTTATATTTAAATTGGGTTAATTCAGAATTTCGTTTGAAAACGTAATACAAGGTCTATGAGAAAATGGAAATTGCATATGTTGTAGTGTAAGCGTAATTGACACAAAGAAAAGAAAAAGAAAAGGGGAAGGTGGTCGGTTGGACAGTACTGGTTTTTAATAATATCTATCTATATATATATATGGGTGAATTGTCAGTATTATGAATAATTCAAGGTGATTAGTGTTAATTTTGTTTGGGTATGGAGATTCCAGAAGAAAGAAGAGACCTACCACACATAGATCAAAGGAAGGTGTCACAATCAAGCAAAATCCAAATATTTATCTTTAGACAAAAAAAATTTGAACTTTTCTTGCCCCAATAAAAAGTTGCAGAAACAGTTACCTACACACAACCTTTTTGCTAAGGCACTAAAAAAGAGAAAGAAACTAAACTAGCTAGCCAGCCAGGCCAGCCAAGCCCACCATCTCCACTCTCCTACAACCATGACACAGAGCAATAGCAGAATTAGTAAATACCATTCATTGGGTACCTAGAGAAAAAAAGGGCGAGGGAGAGAAAGGTGTATATACAGAAGGAGAGAGGAAATGAGGACATGCCTTGTCGGCCATTGAAGCTTCAAAGGAAGAGCTAAAGCTCGTCTCTTTTGAATTGCTTTAAGTTTGTTTCAATATCTCGATAAGAAACCCAAAAAAAAAATCTCCCTTTTTTGGTTCGTTGCACTTTTGTTTGTTTGTTTTGTTTCTCAAAAGCAAAAAAAAAAAAAAGGAAAGATAGAGATAGAGAGAGTTTTTTCTTTCTGTCCAAAATCTTGGGCCTGTAGATCCAAAGATCCCCGCCATTTGTGGCAAAAGGTGAACTGGGTTCGCTTTGGTTTTATCTGTTGATTCATGAATTCCACGGTTTCTTTATCTTTGAGGTCTCGAGGAGTCACAGCCAAGTGGTGCAGTTGTTGCTTTTACTATCTCTTCTTTGACGAGTGATTGATTATTTGGCTAAAACAGGTATATCTCTTTTTTTCTGTATTGCCGCCTTATATGTGTGCCTAAAGTTGCTTCTTTTACGGTTCGATATATTTGTTCAAGTACAAACGATGATTTCGGTTTGTTAGGTTTTCTCAATTTATAGTTATTGCCTTTAAGAGTTATTTTGAATGTATCATTTTTTGCTCCAGTGTGTGTCTTTGATTTCCTCCAAATCTCCTTCAGCTCGTTAGGGGAGGGGGTTGTATTTCTGGGTTTATTACTTAAATATCAATTTGGTTTATTGAATTTGTAATTCCTGAATTTCTTGGCTTATTTTATATACATTTGAATTCCTCTCTGAAACTTTGCTGTGATGATTGTTTCTTTTACTCGTATTTGCACTGAGCATTTCTTTCAGTCACACTGGCTTGTTAAACAGTGTCTTATTATAGAATATGTTCTCATCACCAGCTTAGTATCCTATTGATCTTATATTTCTGAAGTAAAGTAACATGTTTTGATGAATTTGGTTGTTTGATAATTGCAATCTGAAGTAGCTACACGTGCGTAGGTGTGGAACTACCTATTGTGCTACAACTATGATCGAACCGAGGGATAATAAAATGTCTTCACATATCATGTCAAGGAGAGATTTTGAAGTGGGATTTACAGGATTTTGGCTTTTTACCATGCTATTGTTTTCTACTTCTGAGGGGTTGAATTCTGAGGGAAAATACCTCCTAGATCTGAAGAACGGTCTTAGTGACGAACGTGATCATCTGTGGAACTGGAATTCCACTGACCAGACGCCATGTGGTTGGATTGGTGTGAATTGTACCTCAGATTATGAACCCGTGGTCCAGTCTCTCAACTTAAGTTCAATGAATCTATCTGGGTTTTTGAGTCCCAACATTGGTGGTTTGGTCAACCTAAGATATCTTGATCTTTCTTATAATATGCTCACTGGATACATACCTAACTCAATTGGAAATTGTTCAAAGCTGCAATACCTTTATCTGAACAATAATCAGTTTAGTGGGCAAATTCCTGCTGAGCTGGGTAATTTGACTTTTCTTCAACGTCTGAATATATGCAATAACAGATTATCTGGTTGTCTTCCCGAGGAGTTTGGGAATTTGATTTCATTGATTGAGGTTGTGGCTTACACCAACAATCTGACTGGCCCATTGCCTCATTCTATTGGGAATCTCAAGAACTTGCAAACTTTTCGTGCAGGGCAGAATGGGATTTCTGGTAGCATTCCATCAGAAATAAGTGGTTGTCAGAGTTTACAACTGCTTGGTCTTGCTCAAAATGCCATAGGAGGGGAACTGCCAAAAGAAGTTGGAATGCTTGGGAGCTTGACTGATTTAATTCTATGGGGTAACCAACTCTCAGGATTTATACCAAAGGAGATTGGAAACTGTACAAACCTTGAGACACTTGCTTTATATGCAAACAATCTTGTAGGACCGATACCAAGGGAAATTGGGAACCTGAAATTTCTGAAGAAGCTCTATCTGTACAGAAATGAGCTGAATGGAACAATACCCAAAGAACTTGGCAATTTGTCTATAGCGACAGAAATTGATTTCTCGGAGAATTATTTGACAGGGGAGATCCCTGCTGAGTTCAGTAAGATAAAGGGTCTGCATCTTCTGTACCTTTTCCAGAATCAGCTTACTGGTTATATACCAAATGAGCTTGGTAGCTTGAGGAACTTGACAAAGCTTGACCTTTCTATTAATTCTCTCAGAGGTCCTATTCCTTCTGGCTTTCAATACTTGACAGAAATGCTTCAACTGCAGCTTTTTGACAACTTCCTGACTGGTGGTATTCCTCAGGGGCTTGGACTTTACAGTCGACTTTGGGTGGTGGATTTTTCAGATAATGAATTGACAGGAAGAATACCTCCTCATTTTTGTCGTCATTCTAACTTGATGTTGCTGAATCTGGAATCTAATAAATTTTATGGGAATATACCAAATGGGATCTTGAACTGTAGATCATTGGTACAACTTCGTCTAGTCAAAAACAGGCTTACTGGTAGCTTTCCTTCAGAGTTGTGCAAATTGGTGAATCTTTCTGCCATTGAATTGGATCAAAACAGATTTAGTGGTCCAATTCCTCAGGCCATTGGCAACTGCCAAAAGTTGCAGAGGCTTCATATTGCAAACAATTTTTTTACCAATGAGTTGCCCAAGGAGATAGGTAAGCTCTCTCAACTTGTGACTTTTAATGTGTCATCTAATTTGCTTGAAGGACGGATTCCTTCTGAAATTGTTAACTGCAAGATGCTTCAACGACTTGATCTCAGTCACAATAGATTTGTAGATGCTTTACCGGATGAGCTTGGAATCCTTCTGCAGTTAGAGCTTCTCAAGCTTTCAGAAAATAAATTTTCTGGTTTTATACCTCCAGCATTGGGAAACCTCTCCCACTTGACTGAATTGCAGATGGGTGGAAACTTATTTTCTGGTGAAATTCCTCCACAGTTGGGTTCTCTTTCAAGCTTGCAGATTGCCATGAATCTCAGTTATAATAATCTTACTGGCAGCATACCACCAGAGCTGGGCGATCTCAACTTGTTGGAGTTCCTCCTGCTCAATAATAACCATTTGACTGGTGAAATTCCTGACACGTTTGAAAATCTTTCAAGTTTACTGGGCTGCAACTTCTCATATAATAACCTTACTGGACCATTACCTCCTGTACCACTATTTCAGAACATGGCAGTCAGCAGTTTCCTCGGAAATAATGGGCTTTGTGGTGGACTTCTTGGCTATTGTAATGGAGAACCATTTTTTGGCCCTCCTTCAAAAAACATGGATGAACCCAGGGGTAGAATCATCACAATTGTTGCAGCTGCTGTCGGTGGAGTTTCTCTGATTCTAATTGCAGTAATACTGTATTTCATGAGACGCCCAGCTGAGACCATTCCTTCTGTACGTGATAATGAGAGTTCATCTCCAGAATCAGATATCTACTTCCGTCCAAAGGAGGGATTTACTTTACAAGATTTGGTTGAGGCCACAAACAATTTTCATGATAGCTATATTGTTGGACGAGGAGCTTGTGGAACGGTTTATAAGGCCATTATGCATACTGGACAAACCATAGCTGTGAAAAAGCTAGCATCTAACAGAGAGGGGAGCAACATTGAGAACAGTTTTCAGGCTGAGATTCTTACTCTTGGAAAGATTAGGCACCGGAACATTGTGAAGCTTTACGGTTTTTGTTATCATCAGGGTTCTAATCTGCTTCTTTATGAGTACATGGCTAAGGGCAGCTTGGGCGAACTGCTTCACGGATCCTCATGTAGCTTGGACTGGCCAACTCGGTTCATGATTGCTCTTGGAGCTGCTGAAGGTCTTGCTTATTTACATCATGACTGCAAACCAAGGATTATTCACCGTGACATAAAGTCCAACAACATTTTACTTGATGATAATTTTGAAGCCCATGTTGGTGATTTTGGTTTGGCAAAAGTAATTGACATGCCTCAGTCTAAATCAATGTCAGCAGTTGCAGGGTCATATGGGTATATTGCACCTGGTAAGTTTTTCCCAGAGGAAAAAAAAAAAAAAAGTTTGACCCTTTGAATTTATTAATATGTGTGTGTGTGTGTGTCTTTGTGCACCCTTTCCTATATATATATATATATTAACTCGAGTCTATTTTTGGGACTTGGGCATTTCATGCATTAAACATCGGTTTGCTTAAATGTGATGGTTGTGCCAACTTTGCTCTTTCAATATGGGGCAAAATATCTTTCAACTGCCTTTGCACAGTTATGATAAGATGTTACTTGCTGTTGACTTCAAAATTCTCCTTTCTCTCATTGCTTATTGTTCTCATGCTTTTTAAGACATTAGAGTTGTAATTCTTTTCCTATAAACCTCTAATTTCTCTTCTCCATGGCAGAATATGCTTACACAATGAAAGTAACGGAAAAATGTGATATCTATAGCTATGGAGTTGTACTCTTGGAGTTGCTAACTGGGAAAACTCCTGTACAGCCGGTAGATCAAGGAGGTGATCTTGTCACATGGGTGAGGGATTATGTTCGGGACCATTCATTGACATCTGGGATTCTTGATATTAGATTAGACCTTAAAGATCAAAGTATCGTTGATCATATGATTACCATACTGAAAATCGCTTTAATGTGTACGAGCATGTCGCCTTTTGACCGGCCATCAATGCGGGACGTTGTATTGATGCTTATCGAGTCGAATGAGCAGGAAGAGAACTTTATTCTCTCTCCTACTTATGATCTTCCTCTTAAAGACGATGCTTCATGAAAACAGGTGACCATTTCCCAGTTTCTGTTAATTGATTTTTGGGTTATGATTCTTCTCCATATTATTTGCAACTGCAAATAATGATATCTTGTACATTCTTCGATGAGCAAATAGCATTACTGGATTCCAGTTACTCATGGGGGAGTAAGACCATTGTTGCTCCCACATTCTGTATTTCCTCTTGCAATTAATACAATATAGCAACACTACTGTACAGATGGAAGTACCATTATACATGTATCTCAAAGATACAGATGCTGTTATCCGCTCAATAGATTCTAGTTGATGTTATTTTGTTCAGCTAGCTGAATCTCATAAATCTGGAACATTTTTACACTTTATAATATACAAATTTAAAATACTTTGCAATTGCTATTAGGATGATTTTGGCTATCCTGAAATTCCCATGCGGCTTATGAATTGTGAAACAGGTGATCATTTGGAATATGCATTTAAGTCGTAATGGAATGTAATGTAATTAAATGTGATTTATGCACAGTCACTACAAAAGAAAAATATATCAGAAGATGATTAAAATGTTTCCCTTAAATTAAAAATTTTAGTTTCTAGATATGGATATCCTAATATTGATCTTGCAAGCCCTTTTAATTTTTGTTTTGCGAATCCTTTCATTACATGAACAAACTACTTTCTAATGGTCGCACATGTAACCAAAAAAAGTGGGCCACATTTTGTCATGAATTTTCACGAGAATGCCACCTGCCTTCATTCCTTTTATTAAAGTTTCAACGGCCAAATCGCATTTCCCTTTCCCTTTCCCTTTTTGAGTAATGAACAAAAGAATAAGAAGAGATTTCATTATTCAAATTACATAATACTACACTAGAAGAGGATGAAGTATTGCATACAGTTCATAAATTTCATTAAGAGAAAGCTGTAATATTATTTTTAATTTTTGATTATTGAAAGAGGAGAATTCGAAGTCCAATCTATTATCAAATCTCTCTTCCTTGCAAGATTATTACTTGTTCCACTTATAGCAAATGCTATATTGGTTAGTTTTATAATCAAACATGCAAGGACCATCTTGTCTCACAACCCACTTACAAACTGAGCACTTGGAGTAATCCCTATTCTGCACATAAATATCAAACCAGTGAGACTGATTTTGCCACTGCATGCTACAAAAATATAATGTTACACCCCAAAAATTGGGTCGGAATTTGAACTCAAAGTTGCTGTGATACGGCAGAGCATGCTCCCCCAAATCGTTATCCTTCGATTTGCAGTGAATTTTCAGATCCAACCCTTGATTTAGATCATTCGTTATTATTACATCTGCAGGTTTTAGTAGGAATCCTGCTTCAATATTCATGCTCAGCATCGACAAAACAAGTATCAGTTGCAGCGGAAGAGTTTTGGTGATGAACAGATGATTCATTTCTTCTTTATTTTTCGGTGAGAGAGATTGGAAATTTTGGTTATAAGTGTAGAAATTTATGGATTTGATGTTTATATAGATGTTTGAGTTGGGTGATTATCTATATATGGCATGTAAAGAAATCCTTCAGAGAAGGCATGTTAGATTTTCATTTATAGCAATACAACAAATATTGATAATACTGTCAAAAATAATTGTTGGCAATGTACGTATGTGTAAAATTTTAATAGCATATTAATGATAATATTTCCAAATGTTACTCAGCAGCACTTGGACAGTGTGCATGGATTTAAATATGGAGGTAGCTCTATTGGGTCGGCTTTGGGACAAGTGTTGGTACGTGTAAGCTTGTGGCCGTCAAATTTAGAGGTGGTAGATAATATTATTGTCGCGATGATAAGAAAATTGATTATTATTATTATTATAAATAAAAAATTATGTATCACCACCAACTCCTACAGATTACAATTCCAAATCTAAAACTGTAATGGTTAATTAAATAAAATATTCACATATGGTGTAATATCTCTTATTGCTCCATTTGACTCATGTTTATCAGTATTTAGAGTTCAATTGTAACATTAAAGGGCAATTATTAAGATAAATATTACCGCGGCTAAAATTACTAATTTTAAATAATTGACAGTTATTAAGATAATTATAACTACTAAATCAGTTAATTTTACCAAATTAAACTCAATAATACAATTGATAATGTGCGTTAATTCTAGATTAAAAAATATAAGAAGACTGAATAATATATTATGAGAAAGGTGATTCAATCAAAATGGCTTAAGTCATTTTATATTAAAGATTAAATTTATTATGAACTCAAATTATTAATGAATTTGATTAATTAATTTTGAGGCCTAAATTTAATAGACCGAATCATGTGAGGAAGCTTCCAAAGTTTTTGAGAGCAATGAAGGTATCAATAAGGTATGAGGTTTTTTTGAGTTTGAGTTAATTAGTTATTAAAGACTGTAAGTGGTTACTATTACACGGAAATAATTTTACGATTTCTTGGATTAGACGTCATGTTAATACGGTTGCTCATTTGCTTGCAAGGGCAGCTGTTACAATGGCTGGTCGGAAGATCTAAACAGTATCTTCAGATTTTTTATCTCACTACGAGAAAAACGTCGTTTGGAAACGGATTATAATATTGAAATTAATGAATTTTTTTCAACAGAGAAAATAGAAACGGATTTGAAAATGGGATAGAAGAGAATATTAATTGCCAACTATAATATTAAAAATAGATTTAGCGATGGAATTAAAAACGAAATGAGTGGCAGTAAAGTTTTACTTTTATTTTTCATTACAGATTAAAAATGAAAATCAGAAATGAATGAAATCGATTGGAAATATATCTAGAAATGGATTAGCAATGGATTTGGAAACGGAATGAAAACGGTTCGAAAATGAAATTCATTCCCAAGAGGTTTGAAATTAGAAACGGAGTATTAAAAACTTGGAAACGGATAAATCCGTTGCCATAATAGAGAAGGATAATATTACCGTTTCTAAATTGATTTAGAAACGCCAAATTTTGTCACGGATATAATCCGTTTCTAAAAATTTTTAGCAACGGATTTCTGTTATTTAGAAACGGAAATTCCGTTTCTAAATATTAATTTTCTTGTAGTGTCTTATGTTTGCAACCAGGTTTATTATCTAATTTGCACGAATGACAGATTCCTTCGGAAATTGTTAACTGCAAGATGCGTCAAGACTTTATCTCAGTCACAATGGATTCGTAGATGCTTTACCGGATGAGCTTGGAATCCTTCTGCAGTTAGAGCTTCTCAAGCTTTCAGAAAATAAATTTTCTGGTTTTATACCTCCAGCATTGGGAAACATACTTTTTGATTAGGTTATCATAAATTTCACGAGAATTCCAACTGCCTCGATTGGTTTTATTAAAGTTTGCACAGCCAATTCGTATTTTCCTTTCCCTTCTCAGTAATGCAAAAGAAAAAAAGAGAGATTTTATTATTCAAATTGCATAAGGGTACAACAACAACAATATATTAATATTATTTTTTATATGATTTCTTACAATATTTTTTTTGATTACTGAAAAGAAAAATTCGATCCTGAATCTATTCTCAAATCCTATATAACCTGGTCACTCTTCCTTACAACATTATTCCAGTTATAGCAAATGCTATATTGGTTAGTGTCATAATCAAACATGCAAGGACCATTTTGTCTCACAACCCACTTACAAACGGAGCACCTGGGGTGATCCCTTTCCTGCACGTAAATATTAAACCAGTGAAACTGATTTTGCCACTGCATGCTACAAAAATATAATGTTCCACCCAAAAAATTGGGTCGGAATTTGAACTCAAAAAAGTTGTTATACTGCAGAACATAATCCCCCAAATCGTTATACTTCGATTTGCAGTGAATTTTCAGATACAACCCTTGATTTAGATCATTCGTTATTATTACCTCTGCAGGTTTTAGTAGGAATCCTGCTTCAATATTCATGCTCAGCATCGATAAAACAAGTATCAGTTGCAGCAGAAGAGTTTTGGTGATGAACAGATGATTCATTTTTTCTTTATTTTTCGGTGAGAGTGATTGGAAATTTTGGTTATAAGTGTAGAAATTTATGGATTTGATGTTTATATAGATGTTTGAGTTGGGTAATTATCTATATATGGCATGCAAAGAAATCCTTTAGAGAAGGCATGTTGGATCTTCATTTATAGCAATACAACAAATATTGATAATACTGTCAAAAATAATTGTTGGCAATGTACGTATGTGTAAAATTTTAATAGCATATTAATGATAATATTTCCAAATGTTACTTAGCAGCACTTGGACAGTGTGCATGGATTTAAACGGGATCGTGAAATCATATAGTTGAACCATTTCAGCGTATTGGGTCGGGCTTTAGGATTTACGAGTACATAATCCCGTGCTACACGCACTCTTAATTATCATAAATTATACATTTTTAATTGTAATTTTAAAGTCATATTACAATATAATGAAATATAGTATTTCATAACATTATTGTTGATTTCATACATAATAATTCAGTTTATAGAAAACATTATGAATACTATACACTAATAATTATAAGAAGTCATAATAATATTTAATTATTTATACAGCTTCATAATGCTATTTCTTCAAAATATTTGTCACTACAAAATATATATTTTTTTAATCAAATACTCTTACAAACTCATGTGTGTGTGTTTTTGCTTTATTGGCGCAATTTTATTATAAATTTTTTTACAATATAATTTTATTGTCAACATATAATAATTTGAAAAATAACAATAACAATTAAACGAATTATTAATGAAATTAATTTAATTATTAATTTATAATTTAAATAATCATTTATATTTATAATTAATTGACATATATACTTGTAATATATATGTACGTAGTACTACCGAAAATTTTGAATTTTAATGATGTCCACATTAAGTCAATGATACATTAATTATATATATATTACAAAAGTAACTATTCAATAACTTATAATTATGCATTTAAAAATGCAATGAAAAACTCATATTAAGCTTTACTTATATAAATTAAAAAATATAATTTGATAAATTTTAACAAAAGTGAGAAAAATATTATTGTGATAATTAAGAATATAATTAAAGAATAATAAAAGAATTAAAAAAAGAAATATCTTGTTGAGATGATAAAAAAATTGATAATCAATATTCACATTCATATCTTACAGATTACAAATAATTAAATTCCGAATCTAAGATTACAAGGGTTATATATATGTATATAAATTAGTGTTTGGAGCTTAAGAAAGCAGA
The DNA here is from genome assembly GCA_947857235.1 of Jatropha podagrica. Taxonomy (NCBI): domain Eukaryota; kingdom Viridiplantae; phylum Streptophyta; class Magnoliopsida; order Malpighiales; family Euphorbiaceae; genus Jatropha; species Jatropha podagrica. The sequence continues at coordinate 46,257 of CANUEP010137305.1, read as the reverse complement.
TTGTAACATTACTCCATTTAATTCATATTTATCATTGTTTATACTGTTCTGTATTTAGTGTTTAAGGTTGTGTTCGGTAATAATTTTTTGAGTAGCTTTTTGAGTTTTTATTAGTCAAAATGTTGAATGTTGCTTAAAAAATTATTCGGTAACATAACGTTTGAACTAATTTTTAGATGTTAAATAGCTTTCTGTGAAAAGTTAACTCATATAACGTTTCATGAAATGTTATTCTAACAGCTATCAAAGTAATTAATTTTGCAGAACAGACCCTAAGAAAGTGGATTATGACATTAGTCACTTCAAGAATAATTATCTACAACTACAGCAGCTATCAAACAGTTAATTTTATCAAACTATTAAAACAGTTAATTTTATGAAACAAAACTCAATAATACCTTTTAAATGGAAAATATTAGTTAGCTCACCAACCTCATTTCGGATTTTCATTAATAAAAGAGAGTTTGAAAAGGGAAAGACAATCTTAGTAACTTTGAACCCTAATGATATAAATCCACATGTCAATCACCAGGATTCTTATATCAAATTGAAATAACAATGATTTCTCAGTTTGGCTTCATGCATGCAAAAACTATACATTCGTACTACATTTTTGCATCCTGACATATATAGCAACAAGATTATGAATCTCTTAAACAAATCTTCTTTGTTCTTGCTCATCTTATCATTCACTTTTACATTAGAGTCATCAACAAGTTTTGCAAGACCTCACCAGCCACTGCAACCATCGACATTTTACCATGAAAAGTTCTATTTTTTTCCATTCGATACAGTAGTTTATATTTACAATAACATGGGCGAAGCTCAAAATGTGACAGTGCATTGTAAATCAGGAGACGATGATTTAGGAACCCATGTACTGCAAGATGGCCAATCCTACCACTGGAAGTTCAGAATCAACTTCGTTGAGACCACACTTTTCTTTTGCGGCTTTACATGGAGCCATGGATCGGGTGTTTATGACATTTACGACGTCGAGAGAGATTTGCATAATAGATGCCCGACGAACTGTATATGGAAAGTTTTCAAGAATGGCGTCCATGGCTTTCGCCAATTAACTGGAAAGGAAGACCTCTATTATAGGTGGAAGCTCCAGATCGTTACCCTAATTTTCTAATAATGGAAAATATTCTATTTCATATAATTGGATACAATGATTGTGCTAAACACTATAAATATATTATTAATGAATTTGATTAATTACTTTTAGGGCCCAAATTTAACAGAGACTTATATTTTTTTTTTATCAATAAATGACTGAATCATGTGATGAAGCTTCCAAAGTTTTTGAGAGAAACGAAGGTATTAAGCATGGACAGATAGCAAAGTGGACTAGGGAGAGCCCCCAAGCTCTTTTTTTTTTAAAAAAAAATTACCTATAAACAATGAAATTTCTGTCAATATGATATTTTAAAGAATGATAATAACAATTAATATAATTAGAAATGAAATAAATTTTATCATAAATAATTACAAAAGATAATTTATATTCATAAGTAATTGAAAATAAATGCGTAAAATAATTTAAATATCTAGAGTTTAAGAGAGTGGTGCCATAATATTTATCAGTATCTAAAATTTAAGAGAGTGAATGATGACAGTAGTCTTTTTAAAGATAATTACTCAGAGTTACTCATTTTAAGCAACCCACTGTTACTAAAACCGTTAATTTTACAGTGAAGCTAAATGATAGTTGTTTGGTTGACCTACGGGCGGCATCACAGTGAGCACCGCCCACCTCGCAGTTAAACTTTCCTTATATATTTAGTTAATCAATATAGCTTTTACAATCAACAGCAGTTTGATATTTTTTGTACGATACTGACAACCAAATAGAATATATATATAAAAGCTGCGTGAAAAAAAAAAAAAAAAAAAAAAAGCAAACACTTTGAAAAATACAAATTATTTTCAAATTTTAGAGATTAAAACGTATTTAACGAATAATTAAATACTGTTTCCAAAAGACATTTGATTATGTAAGGACACTTGTTGATTGGCTCACCCAAAAATATATACATACATACATACACACGGAAGACAAGACCCCTTTCATTTTCTTAACTCTTCCCTCTTGGGTTCACATTTTATTTTTTCAGCTTTCTTTACTGTCTCTTTCTTTCCATCTTTCTACCAGAAGACAGGTACGATCGAACTTGTTCTTTTTATAAAATGATTCAGTGATTGTCGTCGGCTGGAACATTCGATAAAGATCATGTCTTTTTATATTTATTTATATATTAAATAGATCTAAGGTTTATTGAGTTCTTTTGGAGCTTTCGTGCTAGCTGTTATTTGTTCACATTTGTTTTCTATTTTGTTACCACTGACATCCGCAGAGACGACGGTCATTTATTAGTTCTTTTACACAGTAGATAGCTGATAATTATTGCAAGTTATATTTTTAAAATAAAAATAGTACTTTATTTTTTTAAATGATTCTTGTTGTTATTTTTTTTAAAAAATGTATATAAAATAAAATAGAGTTTTTTTTTTTTATATGGATGCAAAACTATAACTAGTCAAATTCAGGTCAGCCGCATCAAAGACGTCGCCTAGAGAATTGCTTGCTTTGTTTATCTTTTTTCGATTAAAAATCATGTGATTGCCTCAGATTTGCAATTAGGATTTTCTGTTTTCTCTTCCTTATTTTTAATCCTTGTCGTTTCTCTCAACCGAGTGTTTTTGTTTTTTTCTCCTATTGTCGTTTCTTTTTCTTTGTAATGTTTCGCTTCTTTTCAATTGCGGGTCTTTTGTTTTGCATTTTCTCGTACGCGTTACGTTGACAGGATGGAATCTGACAGTAATATCAAAGAGGGAGAAGGGCCGCCAGAGGCTGAGTTAAATGGTTATTGGATTCCAGAAACTCCTGCAAAGACGACGGCATCCAAGCTGCGATACGTCTACTCCAGAAGGGACGTGAAAGGCAATTCAAGACAGAGTTTTCTGCCCAGGATTTCTGAACAACAGTCTCACCACCAGACTTATCTGTCTTCTACAGTCCAGAACTTGGAGGTAATTAAGGACTAGAAATCTCTTTTTTTTTTTTCTTTTTTTTTTTTTATTTTAAATTTAGCATATTTAATCATAAATATTGCTTCCCTTAAAAAAAACTATAATTATTGCTAAATGTGCTTGTTCTAGGATTCCGGAGAATCAGAGAATGGTCTTCCTGGAGCTGAATTGGTAGCCGAAGAAGTTGAAGCAGGACCTTCAGGTGGTGAAAATGGTCTTGTTGGAGCCGAATTGGTTGGTGAAGAAGCAGCCGCAGGACCTTCAGGTGGAGGAGAATATACATTTGACAGACTTGTAGATACAAATGCTTGTTCCAATGATGTGGCTAGGCATTTAGATTTCTTCAGCATTCAGGAATCAAATGAATATCACTTCGATGACTTGAATCTATCCTTCCAAGATTCTACTACAGCAATAACTGAGACCACAGTCAATTGGTGTTGTTCTCAGGAATCCACCACTTCGTTCCAGGCTCCTCCAAAGCTAGAGAATGTCAAAAACACAGAATCTCATGCCAAACCTTGTAAGTCATGCAAACTGTCCGTCTTTTAGATTATTACACTTTAATTTAATTGTTAAAAGAAAAAAATATGATGAATTCTTACTAATTTCTCAATTATTGAAATGTTGAAATTGAGTTGAATTGAATGCAGGCTATGGGGAAAAATTTCTGCAATCTGATTTTATTTCCTTAGAGAACAAAAAGCTGCAGCATTCTGTCGGGGTCTTTGAGCCAACTACTCCATCCTTGAAGCCCAGTGTCAACGAAAGACCTCAACGGAAGCCATCGAAGAAATCTAAAGTCAAGAAACGTAGATACAGGCCTAAAATAGCCGTTGAGGTTATACCCAAAAGAACTATTAAGAATCCAGTTGAGAAAAATTTGAAGAGGAAATATGTAAAAAAAAGTCAATCTGAGAAGAAGAATAAGAGGAAAAAATTGAGTGCCAATAGTTCTGCTTTAAAGACAATTGAAGATGACCCAGTGGACATGTTGAAGCCCATGGTAAAAGGGCTTGTTATAGACCAGGATACAATGCAGCAAAATAACATCCGGAAGAATATAGTAAGCAAAAATTTGTTGGGTGACTTCGAATTGGACACTGATACACTCAAATGGATGACTCTTAGAAGAAGGTCTCCAAGGGATTGTCAAGATAAAAAATTCTGCTGCCATTTATACCAAGTTGGTTGCCGTTGCATACCCTCTTTGAGTCTTATTGGTAGTCATTCCGTGTCCTCTTCCGGGAGTCATCAGCTTGAGGTGGACAGAATCAAACTTGCTTTCCCTGGAATATGCAAGAGGAGGAGGATCAGGAGGCAAAGAAAATCAATTTTGTCCATTATTCTCAGTTTTCTCCATTTGCAATGCAACTTTGTTAAAAAGAAAAGATCGAAGGGGCTTTTTGCAAGGCGGAATTTGGCTTCCCTTGTCGAACTTCCAATGTGTAATAAAATGCCAGATTTAAATGAAATCATTGGTGGAACTAAAGAGGCGGAAAAGGACTTGATGTCAAATCCCATTGAAAAACAAGAAGTCATTAATACAGAGGAACAATGGATAAGGAATTCAAAGGGCAGCGACACTAAGATTAGACTTTCTCTTCAACTGGCATCAACCAATAGCAAAGGTACAAATAGTTATAAAAAAACATTATAATTTTAAACTATTTTCTAATCATTTTAGTTCTCTTTTGAATGGAAACATTACCATTTGAAATTATTTGCTGAATGGTACAAATGTTTTTGCAGATCCAAAGAAAGTCTATCACAAGAAGGTCAATGTTAACCAGAGACCTAAGTATACCTCAGTTCGGATCCTAATTAGGAAATTTAGTACACTAACTATTAACAACAGATGTACCGACATAGTTCCAATAGTTCAAAGGCAAAAAGTACGAAAAGTAAGAGGAGAGGTTGATATGGACCTTGATACATCAAGAATGTGGAGTCTGTTGTTGAAATTAAGTGGTGGTAGGGCTGAAGAAAAAATAGATGAGGAAGAAGAGAAAAAGTGGGAGGAAACAAGAAAAATTTTTCGTGGACGAATAGACTCATTTACCTCTAAAATGCATATGATACTAGGTACTTTCTTACTAAATCTTATATCTTATTTGAATAATTAACAAATGGATTTACTTCTACTGTTTTTACAGGGGATAGAAGGTTCAGACCATGGAAAGGATCAGTGGTTGATTCAGTTATAGGAGTTTTTTTAACCCAAAATGTTACAGATTTTCTTTCAAGGTAGTAATGCTTTTTTACTGACAATAAAATAAATATTTTTAGTTTTAATTTTAATGTTGTCTCATCCATTTCTAACTTCGACAGTTCTACTTATATGGAGCTCGCTTCCAAGTTTCCTATTCAGCCAACCAGTCACGACAATGAGAGCCAATATTTTGTTACTCAGGTGGAGGAAAATTATGGAAATGAAAGCAACTCAGAAAATGAGTTAGCATTGACTGTAGCTGAAGCTTCTGTCATGAATAAATGGATCGGGTTGGCACCTGCCACACCGAAGCCTCCTAAAGGAAAGGCAAAAAAAAGGACGGATTGGAATATTTTAAGGACAAAATATTCTAGACCAATAAATAGTGATCAAGCAGATTCTGTAGACTGGGAGGCAGTTAGGACAGCACCTGTAGAGGAGCTTGCTAATATAATTGAAGGACGTGGCCAACACCGTGTTCTTGCAAAAAAAATCCAAGTATAAAATTTTGGTTTCTCATCCTTCAAACATGAATGAATCATTGATAACCCTTTGAATGAGGCATCATAACGCTTTTGATTTTTGCAGGACTTTCTCGATCGAGAAGTTGAACAAACTGGAACAATCAACCTCGAATGGTTACGTTATGCACCACCTGATGATGCCAAGTATGTCCAATCTGATATGATGTGTTTATTTCTCATATGACCATAATCACAAATTAATTATTCTACTTGTCTTGTTTAGAGAGTACCTGTTGGAGATAGCAGGAATCGGCTTGAAAAGTGTGGAGTGTTTAAGACTTTTGACACTTCATCATAAGGCTTTCCCCGTAAGTTTCAAAATTGATATATCATCATCCAGTTGGATGCCAGTTTCAAAATCATTATTGCCTATTGCCTGTTGCATATTAACTTACCTGTAGTTTATTTCCTCAAAATAGGTTGATACAAATGTCGCTCGTATATCGACGAGATTAGGATGGATTCCCTTGCAACCACTCCCTGGAGTTCAGTTTCACCGTTTAGAAGAGCAAGTATTTGTGATACCATATAACATATTTTCAATGTTAAAGGGAAATCTAATACGTGACTTTTACAGATACCCACTTATGGATAAGATACAACAATATCTTTGGCCTCGACTGTGCACACTTGACCATCAAGAACTGTAATTCTCAATAAGTCATTTTAACTAATTATATTTTTATGTATTTTCCATTAACATCTGCAACAGAAAATATTTATTAGTCTATGTCTTGTTAAATGCAGGTATGAATTACACTACCATATGATAACTTTTGGAAAGGTACCTTGTTATTGTATTTTTAATTCTGATTGAAAAGGAATGACAAATTGCTTACAATTTTTTGCAGGTGTTTTGCACAAAGTTAAATCCCAATTGTAGGTCTTGTCCGATGAGAGCAGAATGCAGACATCTTGCCAGTGAAATTGCAAGGTTTGTCGTTCAATTTCCATAATTTCAAAAATTGTTGACTCATAATTGTATATTCATTTGCTCATTTAATAGAAAAAAAACCTTTCAGTAAAATTTGATCTGAAAATTTGAATGCAGCAAAAATCTTTCGTTACCAAGTTCATCAAAGAAAGATGAAGAGAGATCCATTGTTCCTTGCACACCTGTTGAAAATTCTGGTTTGGCTGTAAATAATACTACCACAGTTGCCAATCCAATAGTAATACCCTTTTTAGAGTCTAATACCACAATGGAAAATGGATACCCAACCTCAAATTGCAAGCCTATAATAGAAGAGCCAAAATCACCAAAGACTGTACAAGAAAATGAACATTGTGGAACCATTGGAGATATTGAAGACTTTCCTTATGATGAAGAAGGAATTCCTACTATCAAACTCAGCAATGAAGCATTCCAGGGAAATGTACAATATTTCATGGATAAGTACTGGAGCCAAGTAGATAATCCTTCAAGAGCTTTAGTTCCTAGATCCATTCATGTTGATTCAGTTCCACTGCGAAAATTGAAACAGACCACTCACCTTCGAACAGAACATCTTGTGTAAGTATAACTTACAATCACATCTTTTGTGTTACAAAAAGCAAATCGGTGTTATAAAAATGTTTCAGACGCTTTCCATATAATCGTTAATTGTTTTCCTCCTATACAGCTATGAACTTCCTGATGGTCATGAACTTGTGAAAAAGGTCAGAAAGCTCCTTCTCAGTTTATTCATTAACAAAATGCACACATATTCAAGTAATTAATTTAATCTTACTTTAAATATGTTGTTAATCATACAGCTACGGAGACGAGATCGTGATGATTTATTCCCTTACCTTCTTGCTATATGGACGCCAGGTGAAACATAGAGAAAATATGTTGACATATGAAGGCAAAATGTTCAATTAACTAACCAAATAAATGGGCAATGCTTTATTTTTCAGGTGAAACTGCAGATTCTTGGGAAATGCCTGAGCGAGAATGCAATTCTCAGGTATCAGATTCAGAAACTTGTGGTAAACCGACATGCTTTCCCTGTCAAAGTTTTTTGGAAGCAAATGCAAATATAGTTCGAGGAACAATTTTGGTGAGAGAAATTATATCTTTTGTGCATATCCTTCATTGATGTAGTCATTGTCATTAAGATTGAAGCTTATGTATTTACAAACTTACTTTTACGTTATGTGATCATGGATCCCTAAGAATGGTGTTTGGCTACTGAAAATTGAAAAGGGTGAGAAAAGGGAATAATCGAGAGAGAAAGATAGTGGAAAGGGAAAAAAAAAAAAAATTAGAGAGAGGAAGGAAGAAAGAATTTATTATCAATCAGTAGTCTTTGGCTTTGCCATTTATATCATGCAAGGTACCTAAACCATCTCATTACTGACTCGGGAATGATTAATCTAATACATGTATTTAAATTGCATATAGGTCCTAATACTAGCATTCAAAATTTCCACTAACAGGTACCAATTAGAACAGCATTGAAAGCAAAATTTCCACTTAATGGCACATATTTTCAGGTTAATGAGGTAAGTATCCAATTTATGTATGTACAAAACAATACATTTTGACAAATTGAGATTTATCTATCTCCTTCCTTGCAGGTTTTTGCTGATCATGAAACCAGTAAAACGCCACTCATTGTTAACAGAGATTCAATAGGGAATCTGAAGAGGCGAACTGTATATTTTGGGACATCAGCAACATCGATATTTAGAAGTAAAATTATCGTTCTAAATAATAATGATAATAATAAAGTTAAAATAATTGCACAAGTGACAGAGAATTCTTTCTTCTGCAGGGAATTGCTCAATAAGGGACATTCAAGAAAATTTTTGGAAAGGTATTGAAATTGTAGCTAATAAAAAGATTTACTTAAAGCTTGTTATTTAACATGAAGAATAGAATATTGAATTGCTAACATTATGTTGTTGCAGGCTTTATTTGCGTAAGAGCATGGGATTCAAAAACAGGTGCACCAAAAGCTCTTTCAAGAAGATTTCATTGTCCACCCAGTAAGATGGACAAGAAGAAAAGAGGAGCAAATAAAAAATCAAGAGATAATGCTGAAGGGTAAAGGAAGCATGTCTCTAGATGTGGCCCGATACTAGATTTTGTTTTGCATGCATGTGCTATTGAACTATAAACTTTCTAGTTAGTTTTATATATATATATATATATATATATATATATATATATATATATATATATATATATATATATAAAAGAATATTAGGTATAAATAGTTTAATTTCTTAATTACTGTTTTGTTCCCTTGATGGATCATTTAGATACCAAAATCTTACTTTAAATGATAGCTATTGTAGACATCCAAAGAACTTCAGAAGTTTTAGATCATTCAGTTAATTTCGTAAATATATAGAATTGAAACATAAATTGATTAGTTAGATCTGCATAAAAATAAAAAGATCTGCACAACACTAAGAAAGTAGTTGTTGGAAAAATAAGGTTTCAATCTCGATAAGATAAAAATACAAATTCAATCTCCTAGTAATCTTTTAAACTCTATTATCCGTTCAATCATCTAAAGTTGCACTTTACTAAAACGGCGAAAGTCCTTTAAGCTCTATCGTCCAATGGATTATGGTTTGTTTATATAAAAGGTAAAAAATAAAGGCCTAATAAATAAATTAGATCTTGAACTTTGCAGGGATCATGATTAAATCCTGTCAAAATTTAGAAAACCACGAGCATAATCATTGAAAATATAGGGTAAAATTATCATTATGCATTAGGGCTAAAAAACAAATAAAGATTCGCAGGCATGCATGAACAGTGCAATACCAAAGGTGAGCACGACAACACAAGAAAAATCAGAAAGAAGATGGAATTGCATTATTACTACTTTCATCATCTGATTTCCATTATCACATTTCAATCTCTATATAAAATTATAAGCAACAGAGGCATGTTAGCCACATGGGAAACAATAATATAATGGAACAGTTCAAAAATTCAACTCTTTTCTATAGGAACTTCATTTTCAAAATTGTTAGTTTCTGTTAAGAGAAAAAAGACTGTTGAGATAAGTTGTGCTAGGGAATGATTTGTCCCCATCTTTGAAGGGTACATTTCAGAGTGGGAATATAGTGAGGGTGCTTTTATTTTGATGCAAAAATGAGGTGCTTCAATTTGAGTTTAAGATCAAAAAATTCTCATAGCCTCTGCCTTGTCTGGTAGGCCAAAGCTTCAATGGCAAAAAATATACGTAACATGGGTAAGCAAATTCCCAAGAAGGTATGGTGACACTTGGTCGATGGCTATCGCTGTCAAGAGTCACTGAAGTGTACACAACTGATCAACTGGCCACCACTATTTTGTGAGGCCCGTCTGCCCATGTACGAATATCACAAGCAAAACAGCTATATATATTACACCATATTTTGTGATCTAGTGGATAAGCACACCTATGATCTCGGGATTGAGTTATGAAATTAATATTTTGAAAAGGTTTTAAATATAATTATTTTTTATTCAAAAGCAATTAGTTTCTTATTCTTTAAAATGGTAAAAATATTTGAAATTACTCTATTTTTTTAAAATTAATATTTTCGATAATAAAATATGTGCAATGACAATGCCATTTAATTTTTATATTATCTTCTTCTCTTATATATTGTGAGGTTACAAACTTTTGATTGAAAGTTCACTTTGCTATCAGATTTTATTAAATATAGTTTCATAATAAGAAGGCATAAATGGAAGGCGATGAAGGAGAATTTCACTAATACGGACACTGAATATTCTATGAATCTAGTAGTACAACAGTGTCTAGTGTTCCTGAGAAACATTTTAGATTTTTAGAACAGGAACCAAACCTTCACTCTTCACCGACTTAATTAGTCAAAAGTCTTCTTTGGTTGGATGAATCAATTTTATGTTAAAGATCAACTTTCATGCAAAATTATCAAATTCAATACTACTTATCAGTAAGCCATTATTAACAAAAACAGGTTAAAATTCATTACCAGACATTTTGTCACATCAAAACCAATATTAGATGAACTTTATTTATAAGATTAGATGTCTGATATTTGATAGATATACTATTGGGAGGGTTTATTTAAATACAACTTTTGATTCTGAGTGTAAAAACATAGCAGAAAAAAAAAATTTGAAACGAACCATCGATCAAGTATGGACAATTTCTATGAAAATAGAATATATAAGAATCAAAGGTTAGTTCAGAAAAAATTATAGAATTCTATATATAAGCAAACATCATTCGTTTATATATATATATATATATATATATAACACAACTATTCATAACTAGCTCAGAAGACTATGATTAAGACCAAGAAAAATCTTAGCTGAGAAAACTATGATTAAAACCAAGAAAAATCTTTCTTCCAATTGACTTCGTCATTACTAAAATAAAAACCATCTTCTCTAACTAACCAAGAGCATTTCTTGAGAAGGCTACACCGATAAATATCCCTTGGAATCTTAAAAGCATCAAACTGTCTTCTCTTTTCGTCCCATTTTATAGTGCATAAATAATGAGTAGTGCCCCAACTGTTAGTCTTAAGGCTCCAACTGAAGTCATCGCCCTCTTGGAGAGCCCGGCCGCCGAGTTCTTCCACGTCCGACGAGCACCATATAACTAAAGGCAGAGATGAGTTGTTTGTAAACCCATTGATGACACGTACATCGTATTCAGGCCCTGAAAATGGCTCAGGCTGATATACTGATAAGCAAATGATGCCCATGGCTATGAAACATATCAACAGAACTTTATTTTTAGCGCTAATCTTCATGTTGCGGAGAGAGTGTGTGTGCGTTTTTTTTTTTTTTTTTGTGTTCAGAGGTTATGATATGGGAGATGATTGTTCTTTTCTCTTTTTAGTTCTGTTGTCTTTTAGAAATATCGTACCTATAAAATAAGGACATAAAGTGTTATTTTTATATGTGCCATCTAATTAAAATTTTATGTTAAACTTTAAACTTCAATTATATGGATATTTCTCATGAAAATATAAAATATATACTTTGCCTTATATTTCCTAACAGAAACTCTATTTGGTTGTCGTAATCATTATATTAGCCAATACTGTTAATTAATGTGTACAAATGGAATTTTCTTTTTCTTTTTCTTTTTTTTTTACGTTATGGATGTTAATATAAACCTGCCTACTAGGACATCAAAATTTGGTAGTTTATCGTTAAATTATTCTGAAACAGAAGTTAATATTTTTATTTGAAGCCTTAGAGCAACTCCAACGCAAACGTGCATTTCTCTTATTTAATTATCATATAAAAAAATAAAAAGACTTTGAAAAATGTTCTCCAAATATTAATGTCTACTTAGAATGTCAAGTTGATGTGTAAAAAAAAATCAATGGACATTGTCTATTAGTCCTTCTATTTCTGGATAGTCTCTTAGATAATGTTAATATTTATTACTTTTTAGTGATTGATCGCATATTAAATTATAGACCAAAAAAAAAAAATAAAACAGAGAGAATAAAAAAATATTCAAAACTAATGTATCGGAGAGAATTTTTTAAAATGCATTATCCATAAGTAAATATTCAATTATATCATCATTCATATGATACTTCAGTTACAATCTATTGGAGTTGATCTTAGCAAGTGGGAGTGCAAGTTGGAAGGCAATGATGTGGTCTGAACCAAAAAATGTAAAATTGACATATTAAACTACACTAAATAGTTGTCAATAAACTGAAAAAATCGTAAACCTACATTGGATATCCACTCGTATACAAGCATGTCTGTCACCTAATGTTAAAGATCATTTTATTTCCCAAAAGGAGATTGAAGGGCACAATAACAAGCGGCTTATGAAATGATGGTGGGTCAAAATTTAAAAAGAAAAGAAATATTTCCAAATATTAATAATTAGTACTGACCCCACGCTTTTAATTTATAAATTTAAAATAAACATAATTAGATAAACGTTTATTTTAAAATAAAAAACCTATAACATTTTTTTTTTAACCAAAAAAAAAAAAAATTCAATATCGTAGAAAATTCCGTTTTTAATCCATTAGTAATGTTATTTCTCACTCAATGGTTACTATTGGCCAAGGATTGTAATTAGGTAACTAACTTGAACCGCCATCTCGTATAGATTACATAATAACTGACAATATTCATGTCCTTTCTCAAAATGACTCGTAAACCCAAGAACTCACGTCACTTTCCTCAATTCTCCGCCTCCAACCATGACTATAGAAATAGCAGCGACACTACTTCTCAATCTCCATACGAGTCAAATGAAGAAGAAGAAGAAAACGATGACGGTATTTCCCTATCTGCCACCAATCCACCCGTTAGTAACCAATTCTCCAATTCTTCCATTTCAAATTCTCACCATATAAATAACTCCTACGTAAATATAGCGCCATTACCAATCTTCCATGGCGACCCTAGCGAGTGCCCTATTTTACATGTAAGCCGTTTTGTCAAAGTCTGCAGAGCAAACAATGCTTCCTCCACTGATATGATGATTAGAATCTTCCCTGTCACCCTTGAAAACGAGGCTGCTCTTTGGTACGATCTTAACATCGAACCTTATCCATGGCTTTCTTGGGATGAAATAAAGATTTCTTTTTTAGATGCTTATAATAGAGTTGATATTGTTGATCAATTAAGGTCAGATCTTACCAACTTAACCCAGGGAAATGAAGAATGTGTTCGGTCTTATTTTTTAAGACTGCAATGGATTTTGAAAAGGTGGCCAAATCATGGATTTAGTGAAAATATACTTACAGGGATATTCATACAGGGGTTGATCAAGGATTGTAGAGATTGGATAATTCCACAAAAACCCAGTTCGTTAAATGAGGCGTTAAGATTGGCATTTAGTTTTGAACAAGTGAGGAATATTAAGGGTTTGAAGCAGAAGATTGTGAAATGCGAGTTTTGTGGAGGGTTACATGAAGAGAAATGCTGTGAGGTTAGAGACAGAATGAAAGAGTTGTTCAGAAAAAGCAATAAGAAGAGTGAGAGCGATGAAGCGGACAAGGATGAACAAGACGATGAGGAAAAGATTCTTAGTTGCAACAAGACAGAGAAGAATTTGTGCCAGTGTTCAAAGCATCAATGCTGGAAGAAGAAACTTGATAGGAATTACAGTAGTTTTGTAACAAGAAATTATAGTGTAGAATGATTAGTTAGTTTTTTACTTCTGTTGCGTTGGTCATTTTTCGATGCTTATTGTTTTTTTTCTTTTCTTTTTTTTTTCTCAATTCACTGGGAGGCTAATGAATCGCTGACACATTCTTCTATTTAAAAAAAAGAAAATCAAGCCACCCTTCCATCAATGTCGTTGTAGTATAGTGGTGAGTATTCCCGCCTGTCACGCGGGTGACCCGGGTTCGATCCCCGGCAACGGCGATAAATTTTGTTCTAAACAGTCATAACGAAGGTTTTTTTTCTTCCCGACCATATTCCGACTCTTGGCTCGTTGGCTACAAATCTTTCCGTTCAATGTAAGTTACAAAAATTAGGGGAAAATGAAGATAGGATTCAACTTCTAGCTAACAAAACATTGGAACAAACTTACACTTCGTTATTTAGTCAGCCATACCAGACAGCAGCGTCAAATAAACTTGCAAATATGTTATTGAAATAACAAAAAGACCACTAAGAAAACATTATTCTTTCCCTTCATTTTTTAATATGCTAAGGTCGTCTGCAAACTTTTTCATCTCCACAAAGCTTTTCCTAGTCTTTTCTTCAATCTGTAAATTTTAAAATAATAATGAATATTATAATAAAAGTCCTGTTTTGCAAAAAATACTTGCTAGTTGATTGAAAGAAAAAAAAAAAACAAACAGACAAACAAACACCGACAAGCTTACTTGTACTCTATGCAAGAGAACAGGCAAACAGCCATACCTGCTAGCCACTGAATCATTCATGTGTTCGCGCTGCACCTTTACAATTTGTCTGTTGTTCTGTTTCTCAAGCATCCATAGAACATTCTATTAGTACTCATTCGCATGTATTTGGCTGTTTTAGCTAAAATTGCAATTCATCAATTACCGGACAAGCCAATTATAAGGGCAATGACATCTTCCAGTTGAGAAAAGTGACTCAAAAACTTGTCATGCTGTTTGAAGGATTCAATGTGATTTTGCTGCCACTGAGATAGGCTATCACCAATAACCTTCATACCACTCTGGATTAATTCTACTCCCCTGCTGATTCCATCAGGGAGTTTCCTTCTCTTATTCAATTGGATGTCAACATTAATCTCCTCATGTTCCATAGCCTCTATATTTAGATCTGAAATCTTTTGAACCATTTCTTTTAGAACTATACCTTCCTTCACAAGAACCTCAAGCTGCTCAAAGCTAGGTGTAATGGTAAGAAGAGCCATTTCCTTCTCGAGGAACACTTTTAACTCGAACATAAATCTCTCCTCATTTGCTTCATTTCCTGACACTATATCATACGAAAGAGCTGCATTATGTGGCACAAATCGCCATAGTTGATTGCAAGAGGTACGAGCAGCAAAATATCCAAAAGCTGCAATTGCAAGATGAGCAAGTGCCCAGTGCCGCTCCCTGAATAGCATGTGATACAACTCCCATACAGCCAAACTCTTTGCACAATCATCACTTTCTGACATTTCCATGTCCCCAAGTCCTCCCATGAAAAGGGCCAGATATGGTTTGGACTGATGCAATATAGGATTTGAGGCTGCAGGTCCTGTGATAAACAAGTTTTGAAGCTCCAAGATGACTTCTCCTATCTCATCATATTTATATAGATGCTTCATATTTGAGACAATCCCCAGTATTTCACATAAAAGCTTTTGGTAATGTTCCTTCATTAGTTTGTCCACAGGATTTCTGAATTTGCGAATAATATTGGCCAAGAAGTTGAGGCTCTTCATGTCAACATCAGATATGCTAACCTGTCTACGAGACATAAAAGTTCTGTTCAGCATTGCTACCAATAATAATCTAACAAGGATATGACGTGAAGCCCAAGCTCAAGGATCATCAAAGAAACTATGGCTACACCTAGATGCATTCTATTATAATCTACATCTGCATGTGCGTCCATTTACATGATTAAAGAAGAACATGGGAACACTTGATCTTATGATTTATCTACTAATGCTAATGGTAGAATAATTGCCAATGTTACATGAATCTTGTAACAAGCCTATAATCTAGTCAGGATAGATAAAAAGATTAGAATACATTTGCAACTTCCACTACATATTGGAAGTCATTTTGAAAAAGGCACAGGTTACTCACCGTGACTGCAGGGAGGCTGAGAGTGCAAAAACTGGAGTCCCAAATAAACCAGAACTGCAAGCAGTCAACAGTTGGTCATTGAAACTCCCAATAAAGCGAAAGTAATCAGTAACAATTTTCTGTTTAGCAGCACTTCTGATATTAGCTGACAGTGAATTTATAGGAAAGCCTTCCAAAAGCAAGGCTACGTACATAAGCGATGAAACTTGAGGTTTGTCATCATTAATGACTGAACTATAAACACGGTCTACAATAGATGGAATTCCATTAGTAAGAAGCAAGCATATTGTCCTTGCTATTTTCCTTAGAGGAGAAGGAGGAATCAGAACTGATTCTGGAGATGCCAGTAATTTCATTAATGAATAAAACTTATCAATAATGCCATTTGCCATGTCATTTTCAGCATGACGCAGCAAAAAGCACCAAAGTTCCACTATAATCTCCCAGCACAGAAAATGTGGATGGAAAAGATTCTCAAGAAGAAAAGCCTCCAATTCCAACCAACCATTAGTTGACACCACAATCATGAAGGTTTTTATTGCATCCAAAAGAGCAGAAAAAATAGGTTGCCAAACCAATTCAATTTTTTTCCCAGAACCATATGGTACAGGAATTTGCAAACTAAGAATGGAAGGGTATACCTCCTCATCAACTAATATATCCAAAAGCCACCCAAGCTTTCTTGTTATCTGGTTCCATGTACCTTCTTCAAGGTCAGCAGAATATCTGAGCAATGTCTGAAACAGTGCAACACGAGCAAGCAGCAATCGCTTCTCTTGGAGCAAAGACTCAGAACTTACAGAAAATATTTCAACCATTGATGATATATGTAGATATCTACTTGAATCTCTTGGGGTTGAATTTGAGTAGCATTCCTCAGCGAACAACCAGTCTAGAAGTTCAATCTTATGCTCCAATTTCACTTCAGGCGAATTTATTAGAGAAGTAAGCAAATCCATGGATGTCTTCTCTAAGAGTTCTGAGAACACTTCACTGGCAGTTTTAAGAAGATTTTCATAGCTCAAGAAAATCCTGAAGGCTGAAATCATTATTACACAGTGTGCTATCTCCTTGTATACAATATATGCTTGGCATGGATATAAGGAAGATATTTTCACTGCATTAATAAGGTAAAATTTGACGGGAAGAAATGTCCTTCTAGCTTCAGTTACAGAAACTGTATCCTCTAATGAAGAAGACCAAGCCGTGGCTGCAAATTTAAGAGGTCCACTGACAAATGAAATTAAAGTTACAATAATATCTTGCACGCTTACCCTCTCTGCTAGTGTTCCCTTGCATAGCTGAAGCAAGGTGACCACACCTTTCCATGACACATTGAGAATAGTTACCAGACTTCCACCATCACTCGCAGCAAGGATGCCCAGCTCACACAATTTCTCTATAGTACATTTTGTTGTGTTTATAACATGATTCCTTATATTGGCCTCTCTATGGTCTATGCTGCAGCAATCCTTCTCAGGTCTTGCATCATGGGAATCCCAATTCACAGATAGGGAATACTCCTTGCAGAGTCTCACCACACCATCAATCACCATCTGGGCAACCTTCAGTATTTCTGAGCCATTTGAATCAATTCTCTGTTTTAAATAGAGCAAGGGAACGTCCTTATCAACAGATGACAACAAATTTTGAAGTGAAAAATGATGATTAGTTCTAACAGAACAGAAAATTTTTCCCCTTGATATAGAAGTGTCGATTTAAAATCAGAAAACTACATGATGTTGTGCAAAAACACCTGAAGGATATATTTCAGATACAGCCTAAGATCCTTGAAGCATATTGTAATGCAGAGTTCAGGCAACTACAAGTTCTCAACAACCTTTTAGCTGAAAAGTTCAAAGTTTTTCAAGTTTTTCCTCAAGGATCATATCAATATCAAAATCGTTGCCTTAATGAAAAGAGGTCAATCAGTAAATTTATTGGTGCAAAAACAGAAGTTTGGTGAAGAAAAAGAATAGCACATTTATATATTATCATACAGATATATTAATCTATCATTGGATTTTCACTACCTGTATTCTCACTGCATATAAATGAATTAATCTAGAGAATAGCAAATTTGTGTAAGATGTTTATTCCTCATTAACTCAAAGAAGGTAACCCAACCAGATTTACCTTCACCAACTGCAAAAGTATCCAAGTATAAAGACCATTCAAACAAGAAGCAATGCATGGGTACCTTACAATCTGATACTACATCCTTTGTCAAATTTAGCTGTTCCAAAATGAACCTTTCAACAATAATTGTGGAATTATCGGCAGTCAAAGCAGGGTATCTTGTCAAAGCCATCATGCTAGCAGCAGACAAGCCCAAGAAATCCAAAAGAAGCTGCAAAATTTAATTTAAAATATCAAAAAGAGTATCTATAAGAAAGCATATGCATTAATCGGATAAACTGATTATCATAATCATGTAAAACCTTGACAACATTGCAAGGTCTGAATTAGGAGTAGAAAGGAGGACATTTTATGGAAAGGAAAAACCACACATCAACTCATAGATCAAAGGGACAATTTTTTTCATTAGGAACAAAGACTATTCATCATGGTAGAACTTCTAAATAGAATCAATTATTGTAAGAGAGATAAACGCAAGGAACAAGTATTAGATATCACAAAACGACATCTATGATTGATGCATATTTGTAATCCTGAAGCAGCTAAGACTAGACTCTAATTACTCGTATCCTTCTCTTAGCCGGTTGTTACCAAGAATTTCAGTTGATGCAAGGTAAATAGTAGTCCTTGTAGCAATAAAGGTAACAGCCAAGTGAACATCCTACATGGACATACACATAAAAACAACAGTATTCTTTGCATGAAAACCCAAGAATATGGACATTATATGATGTGGTATGTTCATTCCATGTACTAATAATATGATGTGATTAAGAATTCGATTTAAAAAGCAGGCCGACGGGTGGAGGGATAGACTTCTTGCACAACTAAACACAGGTTACTTATAACTGATACAGTGGGCTAAAAGGTTAGCATCTATTACAGACTTCTCATCTAATCAAGTAATGACATGACAAGTTCAGTGCATTTAAGTCTGCGATAAGAAGGAACTAGTAAACAGATGAACAAAGCTCATCAAAGGCAAGTCGAATGAGATGCAGCTCCTAGAAAAAAGTATGCACATGGAACTGGCCTGATATGCTGTACAAATTTATTGATAAAAGGCATTTTAGTTTCAAATACTCTGGATAAAGATCAGTCTTGGAGTTGTAATTAAGTGTAAGGATATTACAAACCTATTTTGTCAGCTTGGAACAATCTCATTTCTACAGAGATAAGTGAAATTCTGCCAATTGTCATATACCTGAAAGAATATGACACAATGTTCATCTTCTTGAGAATCAGCGGCTGACATAAGGGTCATCTTCAGATGTTTTCCACACCACGTACTTGCCTAACAAATAGAATCTCCTTCAGGTTAGGAATTGATATGTGTCATCAACAGAAGTGCACATGAATAGTAAAAAGAAAATTATTTCGTTGTAGAAAAATATACCAGTGTCTCAAGAGCAAGAAATTGCACTATGCATTCAGATAAATCTGAATCAACATATTTTGCAACCACCTGCAAGATGGCTTTGTTTAACATGCATTGAGATACATCCAAGCAAGTGAAGTCTTCCCAAAATGTCTAGCTTGTTGTTAAGGCAAGAAACATGGCACCCATCAAGAGCATCAAATAGTACAAAATAGGAATCTTAAGTACCCATTCACTGGATGACGCAACAAGCAGCAAATGAAATTTAGTGCATTATCACCAAGAAGGAGAACTGTCGTTTAATGACCATAAAATCGGGTCAGTTAGTAGATGATGTTAGTCGAAAGCAAAAACCATGAAACATTAATCTGAAATGCATTATTATGCAAAAGAACTCAATTCTTAGACTGACAACACATAATAGAAAATCTACCAGTCTTAGCATTAAAAACGAGATTTAGTTGAAAATTGCACAAATATTTCTTACTTAAAAGAATAAAATGAAAATATAGTACAGTAAATGGATACTGTAAGGCATTCAACAAGAGACGCCATGTCAGTTTTCTCAGGTATATCCAACTCCCTGAGTTTTGCAAGCAGCTGAACGCGGCTCTCGACAACCTGTAACATAGAATAACAAGTAGAAAGACTCGTGAACAAGACACAAAACAAAAGAACTCAATTCGAAATATTCCAGAATTAAGAGCAATAGGCAACCCTAAATTTGCTAATTCAAATAAATGGAGAGGTTTAGTAATTAAGAGCGTTTTGCAGTGGCATAAATGAAATAGAGGTTTCAAATTAGCAAAGATTAATGAAGAAACTTACATCTGATGATTTGATGGCTTCTAGTAGACTCTGCAAGTCGTTGTTGGAGCTCTCTCTTTCCATTTTCGCTGGTTGTAACTTCTATGTGTGACAAGATTTACGCGCTGTTTTAATGGTCCCCTTTCCCGCCTCCACGGAAGGACAGAACAGGGGAAGGAGGGAGTCCAGAAATTGAACTTTCGGTCTTTCTCTAAGCTTTTTATTGGGCAAAAAAGTGATGGTCCAATTGAGATCAACCCATCGAGCAAAGCTGGGCCCAATTGGAACCAGCCTGTTATCCATCCACTGTCGAGGGCGGGAGGTACTCGCTGCTCTGTTAAACCAGCCTCACGCAGTCCCCTCCTCTGCAGGAGTAGAGTGACCCAAGCCTTCACCAGGATCACAAGACACAGCTCTCGGCTTGGAATGGGCAGGCCAGAAGATAGCCAACATAGACCCGACCCAATTGTTTAAACCAAGGTTCCACCACTTTAAAGCCCTCACAAGAGTTACAAGCTCGCGTTACTGAGCTCAGCTGGCCAAGCTTGGTATTCAGAGAATTAAAAAGTGTAAAATCGAATTAGTAATAACCAATGTGGGATTTATGAGCACATTAGTTGTCGCATTATAATGGTAATCCCACAAGGATCTAGCCGAACTTAAATGGAATATGACAGCTTCTTTATGGTCTTAACATTTTTTCCAAGGCCAATATTGTATTTTGTGGACCGCGAGTTCACAGACACGGTAAATTACCATTTTACGCACATCTTATTACATTACCCAAATTTTGGAGATAAAAATTACTATAAACAAAGAAATACAATCAAATGGTATTGCACTGCTCACTCAGAAGCCCAAATATATCTTAAAACTATTTAGGAGGGGTGCACCAGGCCCAAACTATAGTGCCACGAATGGGCGATGCTTTAAGACCCCAGTAGCAAGCTACAATAACGGTCCATCCCCAATAAAAATTAATTTAATATCATGTGAGCCAATGGCCCGCGTATCAGATATTAAACTGATAAGAACAGATACTACACTTGATCTTAGCCAAAAGGCCGAGAAAGGTATGCCTGATCACGCGTTTGGTTGCCCACTTTATAATCAAAGTTCATCCTTCAATATTTTCATGAACCGATGTGGTATTTATAAGGAAGGAAACTTCTCTTATGCGGAAACTGTATTAGCCGTTAGCTTCCTCAATGTAAATCAGGAGTGCGGTGCTTCTATATATTTCAAACTTACGAGAAATTAACATTTTTTTTTTTCTATCAGCGACTTGAGAAATATTAATCTTTTTAAGTTATGAAATCCTCATTCAGCTATATGACCTCTGCTTTCCCGCCTGCTATATAAACTAGAAAACAGCAAACCAACAAAAATTAAACAGAATGATTTTTGACAATATTACTTTGAGTTCATTCGTTGGCACAATTAAATTTGCATTTCAAAGACGTGAAAGCAACATATTCACTGCTGTAAATTATCGGTGATCAGCCCCTTTTATGCCGAATCCTTCCCTAATTCGTTCTTTGTTTTTTTTTTTTTTTTTTTTTTTTTAAGAGCAAATTTGAACCTTTATAAATAAAAGGAAATACTTCATGCATATCAACCTAAATAAATATGCTATTATAAAACCTTTTTATGATATAATTTACAAAAATGACAGTGTGAAGTATATATACAGGTAAGAATGAATGGATCATATAGAAATATAGTATTTGTTTTCGTTCAACTGCATGATACACTGAGTAGCATACAGGTGGTCTGCATGCAAAATGGAAGTTCAGATTTATCTGATACAGACACACTGATCACTGATCTTAAATCGTAAAACATGACCATATTCTTCAATTACTTGCCTCCCGCCCAAAAAGAAAAAAGAAAATAAAATTATCGGTTTTATACTTCACTTATACGTGTAAATGTAAATTCTTTTTCGGGTTTAAAATGGAAAAATTATCAATTTTCTCCTAATTAATTTTTTCTGCATGCTAGAAGCCTAGAACTATTCATAAATTAAGCCAATGGAGACGAGAAAGAGTCTGCAATAATGGAAAGAAAAGTAGGAAACAACAATTTAGCATTTGAAACGATAAATAAGGAAAACACAGCGACAAAGATACAAATTAACTGAGTGCTTCGAAAGAGACTACTGCTCAACAAAGTACATTAAATCACATAGTTCCACGACTAAACACAAACATTACATAATATCAACACTAACCGACAGAACCCTAAAACATCAAAACATCAGCTCGATCCATAGTTTTATCATCTAAGGGCATGGAAAAATCCCACCACCAGTACCTCCACCTGCAGCAGCACCACCACCACCTAAACCTCCTGTACCACCAAGACCTCCTCCTGTACCACCAAGACCACCATAGCCGCCTATGCCACCAATTCCTCCAATTCCACCATACTTCCCAATTCCACCGACGCCACCAAGAACCGGAAATCCACCAATAACGCCGGCATAACCACCCATTCCGGCAAAGCCACCTACGCCACCATAGATGAAATTCTTTTTGTCTTTAAGGCCAGTGCTTGCGGGTGACTCGGCCACTTCTGGTGCAGTAGCACTCGCATGCACAAATACTTGCTGATTTGGTAGGTTATTGTCAACAGTAGTTTCCTTTGGTGGACAAGGATGAATAAAATTCTTCTGGTCACTGATCAAATCTGCATGATCAGAAGAAGGTACATTACGTGCATTTGCATGCACGAATGCAAGAACAAGCAAAAAAATCAAACAATACCTACCCATCTCTCTCTCTTTCCGTATCTGTTGCGAGTCTAGCTAGCAGTACTTATGGTATGGTACAGTGGGTTATATAAGGGAATGAGTGGTTGGTAACAGTTGAAGGTAATAAAGAGGTAGTAATTGACAATGAAACTTTGCTCTCGTAATCTCGAGAAGGGAAATTTTTGAATTTGGAATCAGAGAGTTAGGTGAATCAAAAGAAGTGAAATTTAAGGAAACATATATGTCAACTATCATACATTTCAACTATGACATGTTATGAATTGCCTTTGTTTATTTATTTTTTTCGTCGTGACTTGTGTACTTGCACAAATTCTTACAATTTGTCATGTCCGAAAGGATTCAAGAACTTAGAAACTAGGATAAAAGTTGTTGTATCAGGTGTATCAAATTATTTATACACCAAATTAATTAAAAAAATTTGAAATATACGGTATTTCCTGGCGAACTATAAAAATATTTATTACGTGCAAAATTTTGCTGATATTTTAAAAAGTCCAAATCAAATCCACTTTGTATTAAATTTTTATAATAAAATAATCAAGGCCACCATAATATTTGAGAATAAATTTCAATTTTTAAAAAGAGTGTGAGATTCTTATTATTCAAAAATAAATAAACAGCAGAGATATTTATTTTTAAAGCATTTTTCGGTCATTACTGGAGCCCACCTGTCCTTTGCCATGTCATATCAAATCTTGAAAAAGAAAGCCCAAGTGGAAAGTTCAACATTTTTATTAGTAGGCAGTTGCAAAAGCCCTGCTTCGGTTTAGGTCCTTGCCGCCAAGCCCATATTGAATGGCATCAGTTTTTCTATTTTTATTTTTTTACTACGTTATTTATAAATGTTGTTGGTTCTCGAATTTTAATATTTTTTTTAATAATAAATTTAAATTTCAATATAATAATTCCTATTTTGAATTTAAAATCTTAATTTTTAGTGATATTTTTCTTTTTCTATTAATGTTTTATATAACAATTTAATTTTTTTATATGGAATACAAATATTAGTCATCGTCATAATAATTGAGTATAAAATTTTAAAATTATAATTAAGTTTAAGTATTAATAATTTTAATATGTAATTATAAAATACCAATTCTTAAATTTTCTAATTGATTTGGTAAATTCAAATATTATTTCTATAGTGAGTCATTAATTATGAGATAGTGTTGAGAATTTGAGCCCTAGGAATAAATAAATCAAATTCAAATAATATTAGTAATTTTTTAATATTAAACTTATAATTAATTGGATTTACTTTCAATACAAAATGGCCTAGGCCTAAGTTATTTTGATAGCCCAACACGAGTCCATTGGAATACGACCCAACAAAGGTCCATCAGAGTACAACCCTCTGTTATATATAAAATATGGAAATATTATTCAGTTTCTCCTTTTTTATATAAATTGAAACTGACGATTTTTAAACCAAAATCATATAATATAATATTAAATACGATATAACGTGTATATTTAATATGGCAATATATACATATTTTATAGTAATATAATACAATATGGTAGTACTATTTAATAGATACTAAATAAGGTATATAATAAATATAGTAAAAATATAATATTTTTAAGAAATTATTTTTATTGGTTAAAAAATAAAAATTATTTTATTTTATTTGGTTATATTATGCTGTATAAGATACGTATTAAATAGGGTAAGAATATCATATTTTAATATATCTTTAATTTTATTGGTTTATTTCTTACAATTATTTATTCTACAAAAATAAATATAATATATTATTATTTAAAATAAACATATAGTATAATTCTAATTCTAAATAAGATTGGACATGAAAAGTATTAAAAATTGGATCAAGCTATTATAGAATGAAATCAATCATAAAATCTAAAATAATACAAAAATCAAATGTTCTCAATCATACATATAAAGAATTGATGCAATATATGGCTCAACAACCCTAATTGAGGATATATAAAGCCTATTGCTATGAAAATTTCCTTCCTCATCGATAAAAAAACTACAGAGAAGAAGAAAATGTATCTCTCTTTGATAACTAGGATATTGATCATCGCAATCGCAGTTCTCAATATCTTCTTCTTGCTAGGTAATTGAAATGGAAGGTTCAGCTCTCTTTATATACATATATAGGAGGCTAATATTGAATTGGTGTCCTTCATTTATATATTTTGCAGGAGAGGCAGCACCTGTGTGCAGAGGAAAATGTGAAGATTTCCCAGATTGTGGTGCGTTTTGCAAACGCATCGGTTATGCAGGAGGCAAATGTTATCCTCCACTTTATCAATATTGTTGCTGCGAATAAATGAGTTTGAGCCTGTGGCTGCCTGACCTCTTTAAATTAATAAATAAACAACTTGTCTCTCTTGCTCTTACTTAATTGTAAAGAGCAATTTGTCATTCAGAATAATATCAAATTTTCTATATAGTGGTTGTGGCCTATCTAAATTTATATATCATAACTTTTTAAAGGAATTCACATTCATAACTCTTCACAGAGTATTAGAACAAAAAAAATAAATTCACTGGATAATGATTTTTTGGTCCTGAGGCTGTCTCTGGGATCAATCAACAACTGGGGTTGTTTTTTTTTTTTTCCGAAAAAACAGTTATATATATATATATATATATATATATGAGAGATATAATATAAGTTGGGTCCGTTATAATTTATCCGTACTTTTGAAATATAATGTAATAATATAAAATTATTTTCAGGTAAATTTTAAATATGTGAAATGAAATTTACTTATTAGACGATTTTAATGACGCACCCGTGTGTATTAACCGGTAAGATAAGCTTATTTAATCTTGAAACTATAATATTTACCATTTAATGATATTTTTTTCTTAAATATTAGTTATAATATTCAAGATGTACTTTTTCTTTGACGGTCAAGTTAAAAAAAAAATAAATAAATAAAGAACCATGCTTGACTTTGGAAATTTTGGAGTATATACTAAAAATTTGGTCCTGCTTTTCAGTTATAATTCATCAACGACATTAACGCCCGGTCGTTCATTTTCATTTTACTAATTTATTCTCGGACATTAGCGAATTCAACAAGCAGTGTATCGGACTGACATGAGCAACCCTTCGTTCATTTTGAAAAAGTCAACAGATGTCGTTTGTCCTATAGTACCAGCGATTTTATTTATCACGGACGAGATAAAACGACGATGGTTCCTTTTAAACGCCTTAAAAGATTAGCGATTGGCAATTAAAAAGAATACAGATCGATATAGGTCATGTTATTTGCAGGAGAAAAGGAGACTTAATTAACTGCTAAGTCTGGTTTAAGATAATCATAATACGCATTTTAATGAAGTGGATGGAAGATTTATTAATCGCAGTAAAAGATAGGTGTCATAATACTCTTTTCTTTCTCTTAGTAGCAATAGATTTTTGACTGTTTGACAAGTAATAGTGATGTAGAACTAGCAGCCCAACGTCGAGAAAGGATGAAGTTCAAGTTTCACAAAAAAGAATGATCCAAAGAAAAGGCAGATTTATTCTTTGCTTCTTTAGAAACTATACGCTTCCTTGGATGGTAATGGCATTGGGGTCCATTTATCACTGTGAAGACTATTTGAACTACTGCAGCATTTTGTCTCATTGTTTAAGAACTTATTTTCATGGTTACTATTCCTGAATGACCAACAGTACATCAAAAGTTCAAATTATCCAATACCCATACAAAGCAACAATCAATTATTATTAGGACATGCATTAATCATATCGCAGCTCAGATATAAATATTTTTTTAGTACAATTCACATGGTGTAACCTTTTCTTTCTGATCAAACAGTCCTTTTTCAGCAGAAAGTTGCGTCCTTTCTAAAGTAGCACAGCAGTCTAAGGTACTTTGGAAAAAGGTAGACTTAGATGCAGATCAGGAATCAATTCTTTCTTTCTGATTCACCAACTAGGGAAAAGAGAAAAAAAAAAAGTTAAGCCCTAGCAACCAGAGGCCAGAGATGGGGAAGAAGAAGAAGAGAGAGGTGTCATACTTTCATGAAGTGGAATCAAAGACCCACTTCATCATGGGTCTCACTAACCTTAGTGGAATTTGAAAGTCAAAAATCAATAACTTGATCTTTGAGTCCGGTTATCTCAGAATCAACTTTTTTAATAGATTCTTTCTTAGTATCTTCAATTTGAATATTTTGCTCTTTGTATGATAATTATTGCAATAGATGATTAGCTAATTGAAGATAGAAATTAGACTTATCAGAGGAATTAAAGTTTCTTTATTGGCTCTATTTCTGGTTGTTGCATTTAGTAGTTATAACAAATATATCAGCATTCTCTTTACATTGGAAAAGAACAAACTGAGGACGAAAGCATAAAAAAAAAAAAAAAAAAAGGAAGAAAAGAACAGGCCTAATTCCACTCTACATCAAGACTGTGCAATCAGTAATTTTATATATATTTATATATTTTCATCACTTGAAGCCCCCTTTGGCATTGGAGGAAGATGAGTAAAGTAAAGATGAAGCAGAGAAGCTGGAATTATTGCTTTTTGGGTACAAACTTTGAATTGCTTCTGTCTTTGATGATGAAGTTGCAGCAACTCCATTACTAATTGAGTTCTTGATTTCTGTGTTTGTTGCTGGTGATGAACCTTTAAGTAATATATCAACTTTTGCATACTCCTCTCTTTCATGTTTGATCTCTTTAAGCATTGCAGCAACATCTTTCATGGTTGGTCTTTCATCAGGACAGGAATTAACACATAGTAAGGCTATGCCTAGTGCTTGCATCATTTCTTCAATTTCAGGCTCTGGTCTAGATAATAGGCAACTGTCTAGCACTTCAACGCCTCCCCTCTTTTCTCTAACCCAATCCACTACATGTAGTCCTTCTGGTATTGTTGGATCAATTGGCTGCTTGCCAGTTAAAACTTCCAATACCACCACTCCGTAGCTATAAACATCGCTTTTCTCTGTAATCTTCATCATGTAACCATATTCTGAATAGAACAGTAATGTCAGTTCACATGTCTTAAAAAAAAAAAATACTACAACTCAATTACAAGAATTGAACTTGGATTAGCATAAAGTAAAATAAAGTAAAAGGGAATTTGAATAGTTCGGTGTAGATGGAAAGTATGCATTTACCAGGAGCAATATATCCATAAGAGCCTGCAACTGTATTGGATGACCGAGCGAAATCACCATCATCGACAAGCTTAGCAAGGCCAAAGTCTGCAATATAAGGCTCAAATTCAAGGCCAATAAGGATGTTGTTGGCTTTGATATCTCTATGAACAATTGGAGGAACACAATCATGGTGCAAATAAGAAAGGCCTTGTGCTGCGCCTAACAGAATTTGATACCTAAGATCCCATTCCAATGCATTTCCAGTTCTTTCATGTAGGAGACTACCTAAGCTTCCGTTCGGCATATAATCATACATTAACAATCTTGTACTTCTATTCCAACAACAACCCAAGAACCTAACAATGTTCTTGTGCCTGATAGTACCAAGAGTTTTCACTTCTGCTGAGAAAGAATCACGAATGCCACTTTTTTCATCATTGCATCCATTATCGGTTGCCATTGTATTAGGCCAAAGCTTCTTCACAGCAATGACTTCACCATTTTCCATATCAGCACGATAAACAATACCAGAACACCCTTTTCCAATTACATTGGAGTCCACCAAGCTTCTCAGAACTTGATCAACAGAGAAATTCAACTTTTGAAATGGAGTGAATTGCCAAGGCCATGAATCTCCCAATTCAGACTCATCATCATCTCTAACGGTTCTTCTTGTTGCGCGAATAATTGCAATTGTCCCCATAATCACCATAGCCACTGTCAATGTTATAAGCAAAGCAATTGCTAGCTTAAGCTTTCGTGACTGCCTTATGTCATCTCCATTTCTTGACAGTCCTGTGCTGCCTGCATCACTCAAGAAACATGAGTCCTTGATGGAAGAACATAGGCCTGGGTTTCCTGATAAATCTTCTGGCGGAAGCTGTCTGAACAGCTTATTATCAGGAAGATAGCCAGTGAGGTTATTGAAAGATACATTGAGAGAAACAAGATTGCCAAGGCCTGCAAGAGGACTTAAATTTCCTTCAAGCTTGTTATGTGAGATGTCCAATATAGAAAGCTTAGTGAGTGCAGACATCTCAGGTGGAATTGGCCCTGTAAGTCCATTATAACTGAGATTGAGAGCAATATCAAGTGCTTCTAGATGACCCAATTCCATCGGAATGCTGCCAGTGAGTTCATTGTCGCTTAGGTCAAGCAATTGAAGACTTGAACAAAGGCCAAGCGACGAAGGTATTGATCCAGAGAACAAATTCCTTCTTAGAATGAGCTTGTTGAGTGAAACAAGGCGGCCCAAGCTTGCTGGTATTTGACCTTCGAATTGATTAGCTGAAACATCTAAGACTTGAAGGCCATTCAGAGATGACAACGCATTTGGCAGGGGACCCTTTATAGTGTTATTGCTAAGGTCCATCATTTGCAATTCCGTGCAGCTTCCTATTTCATCAGGAACCAGACCAGAAAGGCGATTGCTGGATAAATCAAGAAAATTCAAGTTCTTAAGATCCCCAATCTCTTTAGGAATGCCACCAGCAATCCTGTTGTTACCAAGCCTTAGCCTAATAAGAGAGCTGCAATTACCAATCTCTGGTGGTACAGAACCAGAAATGTCATTAGATATTAAAAGAAGTTTAGTGAGGTTTTGAAGCTGAAACAAGCCAGGAGGGATAATTCCAGTTAGTGAATTATGAGACAAGTCTAGTGCTTGAAGGTTACTACATTTAGCCAAACTAGAGGGAATGCTTCCTTCAAGTTGGTTTGCCCAAGCAAAAAACACATTAAGCTTTGACAACTTCCCAAGCTCAGGTGGGATTAAACCTGAGATCTGATTTGTGTCGAGTTGCAATTGCAAAAGGTTTGCAGCATTAGAAAGATCGGAAGGAATTGAACCAGACACATTATTATCACTAATCATAAACTCTTCAAGCTCCAAAAGACCACCTATAGAAGAAGGTATAGTCCCAGATAAAGAATTCAAAGACAAATCAATCATTTTCAATTTACTACAATTTCCAATCTCTTTTGGAATGACTCCAACAAGACTATTTTGCCATAACAATAACTGTTCAAGCTTTCCAAGCTTACCAATCTCTGGCGGAATCGAACCAGAGAGACTATTTTCATAAAGAAACAAGTCTATAAGCTCAGAACAATTACCAATATCAGGAGGAATCTCACCAGAAAGCATTGTAGTATAGATGGACAGTGTTTGCAGCTTACTTAGTTTACCCAATGAAACAGGCAAAGAACCTGAAACTCTTGTATCAGCTAATCCCAAAACTGTCAAGTTCCTGCAATTTCCAAGCTCATCAGGAATTTTGCCAATAATGTCTTTATTTCCTCCAGCTCTAAGAACTTCAAGACTTAACAACTTGCCTAGCTCTGTTGGCATGTACCCACTTAACCGATTATCATAAAGCAGCAGATTCTTGAGGCCAACGCAATTAGCTAACTCAACTGGGATTTTTCCAGTTAACTGATTAGAATTCAAAATCAAGTCTTGAAGATTTTTAAGCTGGCCAATGCTTCTTGGAATATTTCCGACAAGACTATTAGAGCTGAGGTCAATTACAGTAAGCGAAACACAGTCACCAATATCAAGAGGGATAGCTCCAGTGATATTAGCATCAGAAATGACAAGTTTATTAAGAAAAAGAAAAGAAGAAAGATTTGATGGTAAAGGAAGCTGGAGGGGAATAGACTGAATACATATTTCAGAAACAAAACCTTGAGAAGAACATTTTATGAAGGTCCAATTACATGGGGAAGAATCAAGATAATTCCAGCTAGAGAAGGAAGGTGGTGGCGGTGAATTGTTATTAGAAGAATGTAACCAAGAAAAAAGAATAGAAGCTTCATGGTTTGGTGCAGCCAAAGAAGAAGGTGAGAGGAAAAGAAGATTAATTAAGATAGAAAATGATAACAAAGAAGAAGAAGAAGAAGAAGAAGAGAAGAGGATTTGCCTTGAACAAGGCATAATCGACATTTGCATCAATTTACAGAACTTTCTTCTCGGATTTGCATAATTGGTTTTTGCCTCTCTTTCTCTCTCTTGCTTGCTTTGAACACAAAACTCAAACAAGTAGTATAGTGTTTAGTACCTTACCTAGAAATACAAAGAAAAGCACAAACAAAATCAAAATAAGTATTATAGATAATAAACTAATTAATCTTTCAAAAAAAAAAAAAAAGAAAAAAGAAAAAAACAATGCCTAGAGATCAACAAAACTGCACCACCACCACCTCCAACACCACCACCATCCCACACCTTCACCTAGGATCCTCCTCTGTCTGTTTTCCTTGATATATAAAATAATGGATGGTGGGTTCACACACTCCCATTAGAGAGAGAACTGAGAAGCACCACCACATGTATAAATGAGTTATATATACACATATATATTCTTTTCCTTTTTCTTTATAAGTTAGATAATTGTTAATTTGATGGCTCAGCAGAAAATCAGGTTGGTTTTATATAATTATTCTAGTTTTTGACTCTATTATATAATATTTATATGGTAATAAAGAAAAGGGTGTGTGAATGAGAGCAGGTAGCAATAGCACTATCTCCAATTCAGTGTCTTGCTCTCTCTTTTATAGCTGTCTCTAATTTTTTATACGAAGAAAAAGAAACAGACAATGGGTTGGCCTGTTCTTACTTAAGGTGCCTGGTTTTTAATGGGTTCAGTTTCTGTTCCTCTTCTCCTCTTTATTTCCAGTCCCAACCTAATTATTCAATATATACTTATCCACGCTCTGTGCCTGAATCCATTTATATATCAAATTAATAATTAAATATTATTTAAAAAAAAATCAAAATTTGGCATGGTAAATCCTCCATCCGTCTTCTATGTATATGGCGATAAATTTAAATTAATTGCTATAAATATCGCGATTTAATCAATTTAATAAGTTGAGTTTATTTGAAAAAACAATTATGTGCAACTTACCTAATAGGATAGATCATTAGTAGGTATAAATACAAAGCACCAAAAGCATTTTCATACCTAAATTTGAACTTATGCTACTCAAATTCTATATTTTACAAAAGAAAAATGTGAAGGAACTAAGCAAGATTTTTTTTTTTTCTCTTGAAAAATTGGGGCATTTATAATTGGAAAGAGCTGCGTCTTATGTTTATTTGCTGTATTCTGATTGCACAGAAAGAAAGGTGGAATGGTATAGAAAGAAAGTGCTTTAATTGCTGGATTTTGTCAGCAGGTCACAACTTCTATGTCTAAAATAAGCAGAATTTAGGACAATGGAGAGCTGGAGTTTAGCTGTTCTTGACAATTGTATTAGCAACAATTGAACTTTTGCTTTGAATTTCCACCCAACAGAATTGGAATTTACAATTGCCTTATTAAGCATTTCCGCAAAATCAAATTGACATTACTTAATTGCCTTATTTACAATTGTCCAATATATTTTAAAACTTTTATTTAGTATTAATTTCGGCTTTTTCAAGTTCAAATAATTACTAATATATATACACACAGGCACAAATACAATTATTAAATTGGATGCAACAGATCGAAAAAAGAAAAAATTCACGTGGCTTATGATTTTAAATTAGTAACTAATTGCAATTAATTAAAATTTAAAAACCATATGGCGTGTAATTATTTTCAAGTATCAGGAGTTTGATAGCAAGTCTTATGACATTTCCTGACTGTTTGTACTGTACACGCTAATCACCTTACCATCCTTCTAACTTAAACCCAAAGAAGCCAAGTAATGCTCGAGATTATGCCACCACACACTACACATCACTTCCTCCTCAAGCTACCATTACCTAGGCATGGCTTAATAATCTTTTTTTTTTTTTTTTATATTAAAACCTTTTAAAGCTTAATATACATTTTCTCGGGAAAATAAGAGAAAAAATTAATTTATTTATATACTTTTAAATTCATAATTCAACTATTATGTATCTCGTATTTCCTTTTTAAAAATTTTTTATAAAAAAACAAAATACGTATTTTTTTTTATTAAATATTTTGAGCTGACAAGACATGTATGACATATGGTAGAGGGTATCCATCGATCGAAGAGATTCATTTGGGTGCAGATCACTATTAGATCCAATGTTATTTTTTCTGTGTTTAATAGTTAATCGAAAAATTACAAATGAAGCTCCAAAATTTCAAACAGGGGTCAGATGTTTATTTATGTTAATATCTGAAAAAATACTAATTTAAGAAATGATTTTATATTAATATCGTGTTATTTTGATTTATTAGATATTTAAATAATAATAACAATAATCCCGATAAATAGTTTTTTGTGACATTATCACGCATTGGTGAAAGAATATAAGAGATATAAAATGGAACTCTAGGATGGTCCCAATTATAAGGGTTCCTTAGCCACATGATTGCTACACTTTAGTTCTTGATCATAGTCAAAATCTTATTACATTACATGGAGGAGTTGGTTTGGTCGGTATGTATAGCTAAAATTCCTGTAAGAGACCTTATCTACATGGGCAAGACCTATAATAATAGAGGTAAGAGACAAGTAGAAGTTTTGTTGACCATGATGATGAAGTAAAATAGAGCAATCGTGTGGTCAGGGAACTCCCAAAAGTGGGACCAAAGTACAAAATGGGTCAATCTTACATTCCCATAATCATACAAAGAGAGACAGAACAAGGCATGTCCATTGTCTCAATTTATAACCTATAGTGTGAAATTATAATTAGAATAAGGACTTTCGGGCACTAAAGTGGATTTAGTAGACAAATAATAATAATAATAATAATAATTAAATAAAAGAGCACATCCCTGATTTTGAGGCCATATCACGTGAGGATTGGAATCCAGATTTTGCAACCAAAAAGTCTTTAAACAATTACTATTATAATGCTTTAAATAAATTATTATTATTATAATGTCCCATGCAGGACTTAATTTAGTAGTACTTTAGGACCATAAAGGACCAAAAAAATTAAAGTTAAACGGCGCTGCTTATGTTATAGCCCCCTATTTTAAGGGTCGTGGCATTGGGAATTTCCCCAATGGAATCTAAACACGTTGTTGTTTCTGTCACAAGCGGAATACAATCAATCCCAACCAAAGAACCTTAGCTTACTCATATACCACCTTTAGAAATTTTCAAAAAAAAAAAAAAAAAAAAAAAGGCATAGGGCAGGTTTGAATTTTTCACTTTTGAGGGCCAAGTCACAGCCGTTGGATCTTATTATTTTCCTTATCAATGGTCAAGATCGAGGAATAATTAAGATAAAAATAAAGATAAAATTAAAAAAAATTAATACTCCTTGATCTTTTCAAAATATAATTTTATAAAATCCAATTCAAGCAAATAAAATGCTAACCACATGATTTATAAAAAAATGCATATCATATGACTTATTAGTCCTATTTTGCACTAAGGCCCACTATATCCTTCCAATTGGGCCTTTTATCAAGGATAAAAAAGAATTGCATTGGACCTTTAAGGTTTGGGTTGGATAATTTAACAACCACAAGTCCACAACTCTAGGTGCGAGTGGCCTATTTTTTGACAAAAATGTAAATGGGTCTCTTAATACCCTAGAAGTGGCTAATTGCCAAATGGGCTTATGCTCAAGTTTGAAAAAAACCTATTTTGTTCTAAGGGCCACTATTATATGATTGTCACAATTTATAGTTATAGTTATAGAATTAATAAATTCTACCGTGGTTTCCACCTCACCATTTTGAAAGGAAAAGAAATCTTACTTCATTTTTTATTAGTATTGAAGTGTGATTTTTCAATTTTATTATCTTTCATTCAAAGAACTTAATTGGGTGCATTTTAATCGGAGAACGGCCCAATTGCTGCAAAAGAGGCAAAGACAAATGGGCTTACCAATTTGTGTGCCCGAGATAACAAAAAAAAAAGGTACAGCGTTTATTATTTAAGAAGCTACAGCAATTTTGTGATCGCAAGTTAGCAACTGTCATTTCAATTTCAGAGCTATGCATTAGAGATTCAAGCACGCAAGAAATTAAATAGTCTCCACTCTTGACTTAAGTGTGCGTCTTCACATGGAAACAGGACAATGAAAGCTTAAAAGGCGGGAGATTATCATGAAAGCCTAATCGTAATTTTACCAAAACAGTATCACCGTAATTACGATTAAATTTTTGGTACCAAATAGTAATTCTAACAGGGAGAGTGAGTTCAACTTCCTCGCTAAGTTAACCCCTTGATAAAAGCAGTTGGGATCCTTCTGTTTTTGTCCTTTCTGCTTCCTTTCGTTTAAAAGTTTTTCTTCGTTGAACCGAAGTTGACGTGTTCAATTACATATATCTCCCTACATTCTCACTGTACCGAAAACTGTAAAAGAGGGATGATAATTAATGCCATGAACAATTTCCAATAAAAAGAAGAATTATCTTCGGCTATTACTTCTTCTCACGCCTTTTCTGTTCCCAAAGGAAGAGAGATGGGAATCTACGAGTTTAATTGCTACTGGTCCATGCATCATTTTATGAAGGCCATTTTAGGTAATTTATACACACACTACTTATTCCATTCCAGGTGTTTATTTACCCGGGGAACCAAACAAGTCCAACATAGTACACACTCGCTTAGGTGCGAAGCACAAAGTCACAGCGATTGTTCAATTTCCCCTCAAATCAAAAGCACTCTATAAATATATCTGTCTATCTTCTCTCGAAAGAAGGGAAAAGAAAACAGAAAAGGAAAAGAAAGGACTAAGAATATGGCAGCGGCAGCGAAAGTGGTGGTTTCTCGCCCGGTGACCTTCGTCACCGGAAACGCTAAGAAGCTGGAAGAGGTCCGCGCCATCATCGGACAGTCTATTCCTCTGCGATCTAAGAAAATTGATCGTAAATGCTCTTTTCTCTCTCGTGTTCTTTCTCTGTCTAAAATCTTCTTGGAAATTGACGTGTTTCTGGTTTTTCTTGTTTTGGTTTTAAAGTCCCTGAACTGCAAGGTGAACCAGAAGAGATATCCAAACAAAAAGCTCGTTTGGCTGCTAAAGAGGTGTGTGTGTGCGTGCGTGTATAATTGTACATTTATGTGTATTTCTGCGTATATTTAGTGTATATGCACATCTTACGCGCGTGGTTGAGTTTCTTTTACCTGCGAGTTAGTGATGCTTGAATTATTCGTGTTTATTTAAATTCGAAGGTGGAAGGGCCTGTGTTGGTGGAAGACACGTGTCTCTGCTACAATGCTCTAAAGGGACTTCCAGGTACTAATTATTTTGCTACTTTAATAAAATGTTTTTAATGCTTAAATCTTTAAGTATACTTTATTATTATTATTATTATTATTATTATTTTGCCTGATTGTTAATGGTTTGCTTGCAGGGCCTTACATGTAAGTTTGTATTTCTCTCTTTATTCCATTCGCGAGGTAAATTCTGTCTCTCTTTTAAGTTGTGTTCAGGTCCCTTTCTGATTGCATTGTTTTGCATAGGAGAAAGTTGATTGTAAAATTGATCGAATAATTGAAATAGATTTATTTTATGCAACTTAAACTGATAACGAAGTTCTTTGTTACTGAAGAGTTTGGGTTTGATTTCTGCTAGTTATCATCAAATTATCTTATCAATCTGCTATTAAAAAATAATGGCATTTCGATATTTGTATGAGGCTATGTTTAATCTCCTGAAATGGAACACAGTGTAATCTGATAGAAGGCATTTCTGGTGTGATTTTTAACTAGAAATGCCTTTGATCACATTGCATTATGTTCCATTAAAGCTTATCAAACATATACTAAATGTTTACATGCTTATTATTATTTATGTTGTATATCTTCGAATTTATTTTTAAAACTTTCTTATATTGTCTCAAAATTCGTACATTCGCCTAGCATGAATAAGATAGAAGTGTTTTTGCTGTAACCATATGATTTGATATGCAAAACAAGACCATTTTTGTCCGCTTTATTTATAGGTATGTGATCTTGCAATTTATTCTCTTTTTTTTTTGTGAATATCCTATGTCTAATTTTATTGTTTTGATTTGATTGACCCATCTTAATGGGTTGTTAAATTGTGCAGCAAGTGGTTTCTGGAGAAGACTGGTCTTAAAGGTTATATTCTGTACAGTGTTGTACTTGATTCTCTTTCTTTTTTCCCCTGCTTCTGTTAACATGTTCTGCTTCATTTAGGTCTGAACAACTTGTTGTATGCATATGATGATAAATCTGCTTATGCATTGTGTGTCTTTTCATTTGCACTTGGGCCTGATTCTGAACCAATTACCTTCGAGGGGAAAACTATGGTACGATTTTTATGCTTACTTTGTTGTTCCTTTGTTTTTCATATTCAATCTGACCTTAGCATGGATAGGTTTTTGTCTATAATTTTGTTTTAAGGTTCATGACAATAACTGTAGTTTTCTTAAATTTATATTTTATTCCTTCTGTTCATTGTTTTTTTTTTCTCTGTATTTTCCCATGTAAAATTGGTAGTGCTTTTCAGTAGCACTGACTTAGTATTTGCTTTTTAGGGTAAGATTGTTCCTGCAAGGGGTCCAACAGATTTTGGATGGGATCCAGTCTTTCAGCCTGATGGCTATGAACAAACGTAAGCTATTTGCTTTTGCTTTTCTGTTTGTTAGTACATATCTAATCAGAATCTTATGTTTTTTTATTTTACAGATTTGCTGAGATGTCAAAGGAGGAAAAGAACAAGATTTCTCACCGCTATAAGGCTCTTTCATCGGTGAAAGATCATTTTGCTGAAGCTGGATATGTCTTCGAGACTGATGAACCTAATGGGAATGAACAAAATGCATCTGATAAGTCCAAGGAAGATGCAGCGGACAAGAATGAGAATGACAACTCTACACCTGTCAAAAGTAAGTCTGGCTTTGTTTATTATTCCATATCTTTCAAGATTGTTGATCTTGTAGTTGAATGATTATAAATGGTGGTTGCTGACAATCTGTAAATTTCATTTATTATCAGGGAAAAGGGAAGATGGTGGGGGGGAGGCTGAAGAAACAGCTGAAGAGGGTGAGGCAGGGAAGAAGATCAAGGTTGATTATAAGTAGATGTTTCGAAAATAGAACTACTGATAGTATCGGCAAAGTTGAGTGCTTTTCTTTTGGGATTAACTCTTTCTTATGATTGAGAACGGATAATAGAATTATTATTTATATGTAGTCGATATGAACCTTTGGGATAATCAATTAGCTGACGTTAACTTGTTGATGCATTTTCTTTACTGTTTTTTTGTCTTTAATATCTAAGTTCATGCCTGTTAGGATATGGGGTAAAAGTTTGTCTATGTTGTGATTGATGTACAGGCCCAGTTACGTTTATATGGCATGGGCCCGAAATTTGTTCTTGGTTTTTACTCCTATTGTGGGCTAGGGGTTTTAAACCACCCGTATAATAGTAAGGGTTGTGGTTTTTATAATGCGTAATCAGTCTGATGTGTCGAACATTCCTCGCAATGTTTTTTTTTTCGGTATATTTCTGGAATATGTCTACACGGTCATTTTATCCAAACCATAAATTGCTGCGTTTTATAACCATAAATCGATGTGCAAACAGATGGCCATTCAGATAAGCAACTTAGGAAGGATGACACGAATGCTTAAAGTTGTGGACGCTAAGAAAGTGACAGCTGTAGTAGTAATGTTATATGTACAATATGTCTAATGCATGTGCTTGATGGATGAAGAATTAAAATTAAAATTAAAATTGGACCATGCCATATGGGCCCCTAACTCACATGCAAATTCCATCCCTTTTCCATCATCATCTTTTGCATTATATTATATTATTATATATTAGGAGTTATGACATTGAACTTTAATTTTGTTTATTGAATATAACTAATCACAACATGAAATATATTGTCATCTCAATTTGGTTGTGATAACGTCATAACAATATCAATGACAGATGATTAATTGATAAAAGTAGTTAGTTGGTTAGTCAGTTTTAGATCATGCGAGATGCTGCAGTTGCACATGACAGGGTAAAATAAAAGTACAAAGAGCGAAAAGAACAAATGTTAATATAGCCACAAGAAATTAAAGTAAGAAATGTTGCTTCCATTAACACAAGGGGAAAAAATTGCAGAAAGGAGAAAAAGATAAAAGAGCATAACTGATATATCTATGCATCATCTATAACAAAGTTTTTTTTTTTTTTTCTTTTTGCATAAATTGAAATTGAAATCCATGCTATTGCTTTGTATCACTAGACAAAAAAAAAAAAAAAAAAAAAAAAAAGATAACACAAATTAATTCAAATCCTATAGACTCAAAAGACTAGACAAAATGAAGCATTAGACTGGGAAAAGACACAGGAAAGGTAGTTAGGACTTAGAAAAGAGAGATGTGGGCAACTGAAAGGGGCAAAAGAAAAAACTTCAAAAAGAAGAACAACGCTTCTGCACCTTGCTCCTACAAATAATGGTTTTGGGAATTTTGGTTTTGAGACGAAGCAGGCCGAGGTTGAGAAATAACAGACAGACGGACAGACAAGCCAGAATGGTGACATGAAAATATGAGTGTGACAATATGATGATGACATGTGTAAAAAATGTACACTTGCCAATGTATTTGGTAATGCAGAAAAGACTGGAAAGAAACAATTGGATGAGAAATAAAAATGCAGATATTAGTTGGCCTATTTTGACCAATTTAATTGACCAAAGTATATTAGCATTCGCGACCTCTGCGGCAGGGCAGAGCACCAGCATTAGCAGTCATTGTTCCAACCATCGCAGAAGACTTGGCACCCAAACTTGAAGCACGAGCATAGCTAGCTGAAGCTCCAGCTCCTGATGGTGTGAAATAAGCACCATTCAGCAGAAGGTCACCCTCTGACCTCCAATTCCAGCTCTTCCATTGGCTTGTAGCTGTGTCCACTCGCTTTGTCACCTTTTCAAAGCAATTTGTCAGCAAATTTTTGCTGTGGCATGAAGAGCAATAAACTAGAGCCATATGTAATATATACCTCTTTAGCAAAAGGGTTAAATGGTGCATTATATCTGTTGCCTTGACTGTTAATGGTAGGATTTGCACTTCCACCAATTGCATACATCTCCCAGTGAGTATAATCATTGTTTACCACATGGAAGTAACCATGTCTGCACCTGCATTTTTCATTATTCAAAATTTTTTAAGTTCAGCTTCAACTAGATTATTTGGAATAATAAAGTATGCATTCTTTTCAAGAACTAATACAAAACGTTAATTTGAATGTTACCTTGGCATTCTCTGAATGAGTCCCTCTCCAAAATGGTTGTAGGCGATTGTCACTTGCATTTGTTTGTCTCTTGTGTAGGAATCACTGTGGCCCAAAAGCATAACCTGTATTTAATTAATTGCATTCGGCAGACTTATTAGCTTTTACTAGTAAATGAGGAAGCAAAATTGTTGAAGACCCGTAAAAAAGAGGAAGGAAACACACCTCATTATGGTGGGTGAAGTGGTTGTTGGAAATAGTAATGGCAGTTGAACCCATGACAGCATCAACGAGGCCATCAGCGCAATGTGAAAGCGAATTGTGGTCAACCCAAATGTGGCTTGATCCAAAAATAGAGATAGCATCACCGTCAGCCATTGTTCTCCAACCAAAGTGACTCGGCGAACTCCTAACCATGGCATTACCAGTGGGCTTACAGTCATGAATGTGGAGACCATGAATTATCACATTGGTAACAAATTGGATGGTGATGCAAGCTCCATTAGCAATGTGGACATTGACCCCACGGCCATCAATAGTCTTGAAGCTGTTCATGATAAGTTCCTGCTTCAATTGAATCACCATGTCCCTTTTGAACACAATCCATAAAGGTTCGTCCTGGATAACAGCATGGCGCAAAGTTCCAGGCTTTGGGTTAACAGGGTCATCATCACCAGCATCAGTAACAACGTAAAAGCGACCATCACGGCCTCCAATTGCATTTCTTCCAAAACCAATGCCACACTCAGCAAGGCGCTTCCGGTTTTTCTGCCAATTGGGGTCACAACGCCAGCAATCATCAATAGGATTGCCTGTTCCACATGAGAAATACCCCAGCTTCCTCCTCTCAGTGCTGTTGCGGATGCTCCTGCAAATGTGAAAATTTACTGCAATTAGTCAATCAACGTCTTAAAATTTCACCATTTGGATCATTTAATTCCTGGACTGGAGGCAAGAGTAATAATCCTAACCATATGCCGTGTGTCGGTAGTGGTGGGGCAACTACTCCCTTCTTTAGATTCTAATAAAGGATGCTAAAAGGAAGCTGACATTTTGTCATTTAGCCAGAACCACAGTTTTAACGGATAGAAATCCACTTGATTTGGTTTCTACTTAATAGTATATAAAGCAAAAAAAAAAAAATCATGGTTATGTTTCTTTTTCTGTTACTTGGCCACACACGATCGAAGCTGCCACATCCAAAACAATGCAAAACCATTAAACAAGATTTCACACTATCAGATCTTCAACCGCTGAAAAATATACCATGCCTGACTTGATTAGGGAAAGGAATATTTTAACAATCCTATTTAATCACTCAAATATTAAAATCAATGCTAGGGGTTCTCTAAATCAGTCATGAGATATATAGAGCTTTCGCAAAGAAGCAATTGTGCACTAACTGTCCATTGCGCGTGTGTTTACTGATCGTTAAAGAAAGAATTACGTCCACAGAGCACGAATCTCACTACCAATGTACAGGAATTAGTAAAGAGGGTAAAGAACAAAAAAAAAAAAAAAAAAGAATGCAAATTTCGCAAAAAGAGAAGGGCAAGAAAGGGAATTTAAAAACCCAATGCAGATCCTTGAATAATATTCCA
Organism: Jatropha podagrica; assembly: GCA_947857235.1. Lineage (NCBI taxonomy): Eukaryota > Viridiplantae > Streptophyta > Magnoliopsida > Malpighiales > Euphorbiaceae > Jatropha > Jatropha podagrica. Next base: position 4,339 of record CANUEP010137305.1, on the reverse strand, counting down.
GCAACGGCAGCAACAGAATTAGTAAGTTGATTTTAATAAAATGGGGTCAGTTTGGCAGCTCTTATACCAGATAGGCAGTGACAAAATTAATGCCCAACTCCCTAAAAACAACTACCCCTAACCACCAAATCCTCCACTCCTACTGTTAGTGAAACCAGTGAGATATTTTAGGTACCAGTGAGAAAAAGATACACATACATCTCTACCATGGCAACCACCTCTTCTGGATCATCAACTGCGTGCTCATTTTTCCAGATCTCAACCTCTTCACCGGAACTGAAAATGGAAAAACCAAGAAAAAATTATTCATTTATATTATTAAATGAACAGAATTAAAAGGGTCACGTGCCGGGACCATGCGGCTTGTAGAGGTCAGGGGAGAGAGGGACACAAAGTACAATGTCGGGTGTAGTGTGTGCAGTGCTCAAGGCCAATCGCCATCCAGTAAAAACTGTTTAACGGCCAATTTCTTTTAGGAGAGAGAAAAATCAACTACATCGAGGCGAGTCGTCGGCGAGGAAAAGTATTGAATGACTAAACTACCCCGACGTGTTTTTTGCTCTGTGCACTTTTCAGTGGGGATACATATGGAACAAGTGCATTTTATGTGAGGGTAGATATTGGAATTAACAGAAGAATCCAAGGAACTGACAATAACGGAACTAACGATCCAGATCTAAAGATGCAGAGATCTCAACGGTCGAGATTCTTCAAGACGGTTATTTTGATAAAAAAGAGATACTCTACTGAATATCCAACGGTTAAACTAAAGATACTAGATAAAACCAACGGTTGAGATTGTTTTGGATAATAAATTAGTGGAAAACGATTCAGTGAAGTTAAACGTTGCGAGTTGTTTGTCCTTTTATTACCTCGCCGCCATTGATGAGTTTTTGGAGCTCTGCTTCCACTCTGTTTCCACATTCCTGTAAAACAACAATTAACCAGTAGAGTAAAAATCAGAAAAAATGTAGTTGTTGAGCAGAACAAATATTCAGTAAAACCATTCTCTCTGGGGTATGTCTCTGAGACTCTGAGCAACGTATTAAAAGCCATGTGAGCTCTCGTTAGTAAATGAAGTACAGCCACCCTTGAAAGCTCCACGAGAAATAATGGAGCCGTAATTCTTTCTATTGAATATTATTTCGCTAAAGTTCACCTAAATATCAAATAATGTAGCAATTTTCACGCAAAACATGAACCGATCAATGAGAAAGAAAACAAAATAAGTAACAACTAACACAAAAGCAAGCCTAGAAAGCATAAGAAAGCCGCGTTATGCAGCCAAACATTTCAGTAAGAAGAATTCATTCAAACCAAATAATTTAGTTAAAATTTTTTATCTACAATATCAAATGTTAAAAGAACAAAATTCGCCTAGGAAAATATTAAGTAAAACCGAAAGCAGAGGAAGCTCTGTTTCTCTTTGCACAAAAGCCGATGTACAGAGACAAAAAAAAAGATAAAAAAAAAAAGGCAGTCAAGAAACAAATCGCAGTCATTATTTGAAATTCTACTTATATATTTCTGCAAATGCAAAATATTACCTTATACGACCAGAGATCCGGTCGTTTCGAACAGTACCTGCAACTCCAGCAAACATCACCACAAGCACCACCGCACATACACAAACCCGCCACTTGGAAGTCACTGCCATTGTCATTGCCTCTCTCTATTTTTCTCTTGCTCTGTCGTATTGTTTGGATATATTTTAGAGAAAGAAAAGGGAAAATGCAGAGAGGAAAGAAAGAACAGGTGTGGAGTCGGAGAAGAGAGCTGGAACAAACCGACCATTTTATAGGGCCAAACATGAGTACAAAACAGGAGCCCACGTCTTTTAACGCCGTTAATTAAGGTTTTTATGCTCTCTCTCTCTCTTTTCTTTTTCTTTTTTTTTTTTCCTGGTTTTGGTGAGAGTTTAGCGGTTAGGTTTAAATTAACCTAACCCAACATTCGTGAACCCGGACTCCCCGTCTTCTTCACCGGTAACCTTTCGCTCCTCAATCTCTCACTGTAATTATTCAGTTACCAATTTACCATAACTAACCTCAACTATTTAACTGTAGGTGTGCCACGTCAGTATATCCTTACAAGAGAAAGCAGATGTCACGGTTTCCTGCCGGTTCTGTGGTAAAACGGATAAAGGCAATTGCACGTACAAATAAATTCCGAGAAAATGCCTTCTTTTGTTTTTTTTTTTTTCTTGGCTTTTCTCCTTGGTTATTTTGTTTTCCCAAGCGCCAATCACGGCATTAAAGATTTTGAATTTTGATGTTTTCACCATGAATAATTTCAATTATTATTTCAGATAACAATAATCTATGTCAGCGAGGAAAAATAAAATTACTCGTTTGATGAAAAATTTAAAACCATTGTCATGGATTTAAAGTCAAAGAGGAGCAAGTAGATTAGTCAAAATGTTGATAAAATTGGAAATATGTGAATGTGAACTTGGATGCGGCACATGTGAAGCTATACTTCGATATAACATGCGAATTTTTCCGTGTATATGAAATAAATCCTTGTCCTTAGGTTGAAAAAATACATAATTATTTTTAAAAAATTATATATATATATATAATTTTGTATCCATAAGAAAATCTATATCAAAATACACTGGATATAGATAAATATTTTTCATAATTATAATGTTATGTGAATGTATATATGGATAAAAATATGAAAATACTCTACACGATTAAGATTTGAAATTTGAAATTATTGACGCTAAAAAAAGTTTAAAATAGCTAAAATTAGAAGGGTTTTATCTAAATATACTCTATCTGATCTTGCTAAACCCAAGGAGATACAAGTAAATTAATGTATAATTATTGTTATTAATAAAAATTATAATTTCAATAATTTGTGCTCCTCACAATTACCTTTTCGGAGGCAAGATTATGGTGCCATGCAATAAGCAAGTGGCTCACATCATGGCAATTTTCTCACGCTTTGTTGGAAATTTCTATTTGTTACAGTTTTACCCTCTATGAATTATGATGTACAAAAAGGCGCACACAACATTATGAATTATGATGTACTTAAACGGAATTAGGACCATTGATCATGTGGACCAATCTAGCATTGGATTATAAAGGGTTAGTTAACGGTTTTGACTTTTGAGCGCTTCAAGTTAATTAGAATCATTAACTCTGTAACTAATATTCTATCATTGCATGGAACCATCAGTCACATACATTAATTAGTAACCTCCGTTTTTATTCTTTCTAGTTGAAAACACCTCAACTCGTAAATGGGTAATTTTTTGAAAATGTACTATTTGTATTTCAAAATATATATGTATATGTATATGCATTTGGGCTTAAAAAAAAAAATGAAGTAATTACTATTTAAATCATCTGGGTTAGCTTAAGGACGGAGGAACAGAGGAATGGAGGACTGAGGGAATCATCTGGTCTTGAGTTGATTTGTTTGATTATTAGTATTATATAATAGAGGCCCGCAAAACCCATCAAACATGAAGGCGGATGATCTTACCTTGATATGCACGCGAGAGACAGGAAAATTCCTTAAGCACTTTTACTCAATTACAATCTTTGCAAAATGAAAAAGAAAAGGTTTAGATTTGTTTTTGGGAAGCAGAAACCATGGCGGGTCTTCTTACTTCAATCTATTTTACTCAATTTCTGTAACTTTGATTTTTTTTATTTTTTTTTTTTACTTTGCATCTTTGGCTAAAGTTAGCTGCAGCCAAGAAGCAGGGCAGGCAGTCTTGACCAGGCTTCAAATCTATGCTAAGGAATGTTTGATTGACCATGAATTCTGGGTCTCAATAAGGCCAAGAACACAATTGATCATCTCATTATTGTTTCTAATTTATTTGTAAATCCTTAACAAAAATTAATTAAACAATTTATTTAAACAAGGCTCATGCTTGAGTTCGAGCAGTAAGAGTTTTTTATTACTAGTTGTTTGGGTAAAGGGAAAGTTGCAGGAAGTTTCATGTGAGGATTTGCTGAATAAGGTAATTTCCTTAAGATGGACGTAAAAGGGCGTACAATCCTAATATATAACAAATGATATTAATGAAAAATAATATTATATAATATATTTGTCATTTGTTTTTTTTTTTTTTTTTTTTTTTTTTTTTTTTTTTTTGATAGAGTTAATATTGAAATTAAAAAAATAGATTTAAAATAATTAGTAAAAATCCAAAAAAATAATATAAAGGTTTATTAAAATTAAATGTTTTCTTATTTCAAAAATAAACAAATTATTTAAAATTAAAAATTAAATAAATCTTATTTAAATATTCATTAAAAAAAAAAAAAAAAAAAAAGAGAAAAGGTTAATATAGTAGTTATGCACTAATAATTGT
>CANUEP010137156.1:0-19332 GCA_947857235.1 Jatropha podagrica | reverse complement strand
TTTTCGGGAGTTTCGGACCTCCAAAAAATATTCCGGGACCAGTTCTGCGATCCTCGTAATTTTTCGGACGTTTCAAGTACCATATTGGCATACTTTCGATGAACTTCCAAAATGGCCTTTGGTCCGGCCGGGCTGTTTGCAGCTCGGGAAAATAGGCTTTTTGAGCCTGAAAAATTGGGTATTCACAGATACTAAGCAGTTTGATCTTAGTCATTAATGCTAAGAAATTATTAAGAAAGGGGTGTCTAGGATATTTAGCCTATGGTAGAGATACTAATGTAGCCTTCTCTGGTTTAGACCAAATACCTATGGTACGAGAATACCCTAATGTATTTTTTTGAAGATTTTACTACTTTACCTCCAGAAAGGGAAATAGAGTTTAGCATAGACTTATTACCTAATACCACACCTATCTCTATTCCCCGGTACTAAATGACCCCAACTGAACTCAAGGAATTGAAAACGCAATTGCAAGATCTTCTAGATAAATGTTTCATTAGACCTAGTAGTTCACCTTGGGGTGCACCAGTTCTCTTCGTTAAGAAAAAGGATGGTTCATTTCGAATGTCTATAGATTATAGACAACTGAATAGGTGATTGTGAGGAATAGGTACCCATTGCCTAGAATTGATGATCTGTTTGACCAGTTATAGGGGATAAGACATTTTTCTAAGATAGATCTTTGCTTATGGTATCATTAGTTGAGGATTAAGAAGGAGGATGTACCTAAAATAGCTTTTCGTATAAGGTATGGTCATTATGAGTTCTTAGTTTGTAGTTGTTTTCATAGATGATATATTGATATATTCTAAAAGTCAAAAAGAGAATGAAGAACGTTTGTGGATAGTATTGCAAACTTTGAGAGAGAATCAATTATATGCTAAACTATCCAAAGGTGAATTTTGGTAAGAAAAAATATCATTCTTAGGGCATGTGATTAATCATGAAGGTTTACAAGTAGATCCTAAGAAAATAGATGCAATTGTTGACTAGCCTCAACCAACAAATGTAACAGAAGTGAGGAGTTTTCTAGGGTTGGCTGGTAATTATAGGAGATTCGTAAAAGACTTTTCTAAGATAACCGCACTCATTACTAAATTACTCAATATGGGAGTAAAATTTGAATGGAATAATAAATGTGAAGAGAGTTTCTATAAGTTAAAGAAATGTTTGACATCTGCACCTATTCTAGCACTACCTGAGGAAGGAGGCAAATTTGCAGTATATTGTGATGCATCTAGAATAGGATTGGCTTGTGTTTTAATGCAAGATGATAAAGTGATTGCCTATGCTTCTAGACAATTGAGGAAATATGAGGTAAATGATCCTACTCATGTTTTAGAGATGGTAGCAGTAATATTTGCTTTGAAAATATGGAGACACTATCTTTATGGGGAGAAATGTGAAATCTTTACAAACCATAAGAGCCTTAAATATATCTTCCAGCAGAAAGATTTAAATCTTAGGTAAAGTAGGTGGATGGAGTTACTTAAGGATTATGATTGTGAGATTTTATATCATCCAGGTAAAGTTAATGTAGTAGCAGATGTACTAAGTAGAAAATCTTTAGAAAGTCTAGCACACATACAAGTACATAGGCAGCATTAATAAAGGAGACTCATAGTTTGTACAATTTAGGGATTAAATTTGATTTTTCAGATGTTGGAGTATTGTTAGCCCACTTTGTTATGAAACCATTATTGATTGATCAAATCAAGGCCCGTTAGGATGAGGACCCACAATTGGTCAAACTAAAAGAGTAAGTTTCTCTAGGCAAAATTGTTGAATTTTTGAATGAGGTGGGCATATTAAAATATGGCAATTGGCTTTGTGTACCAACGGTGAAGAATCTAAAGTAACAAATAATAAAGGAGGCCCATTATGCAAGCTATAAGCCACCAAAATATACCATGATTTGAAGGATATCTATTAGTGGATTAGTATAAAGAAGGATGTGGTAGACTTTGTGGCAAGATGTTTAACGTGCCAACAAGTTAAATTTGAACAATAAAAGCCATTTGGATTATTACAACAGTTACCCCTGCCAGAGTGGAAATGAGAGAGAATTACTATGGACTTTGTGGTTGGGCTACTAAGAAAATCTGTAGGCTATGCTTCCGTATGGGTAATTGTGGATAGATTAACAAAATCTACTCATTTTCTACATATAAAGACTAAGTATTCTATATCCTAGTATGCACAAATATACTTGAATAATATGGTGAATTTGCATGGAGTACCCATTTCCATTATTTCTTATAAAGATCCAAAGTTTACCTCTAGGTTTTGGCAAAAATTACACAAAGCATCGGGTACATGTTTGGACTTTAGCACTGCATTCCATCGTCAAACAAACGGATAATCAGAAAGGACCATCCAAACCTTAGAAGATATGTTGAGAATGTGCATTTTAGATTTCGATGGAAATTGGGATAAAAATTTACCTCTAGTTGAGTTTTCTTACAATAATAGCTACCATTCAATCATTCGGATGACTGAAAGTGCTTTTTGCAAGTGTACAAAATCATAACAAGTAATAAAGAGTGAGTAGAGTATCGTCCCACGAAAATTGCATACCAAGTACCAAAATTATCTTAATATACTATTATTTAAACGATAATAAAGAGAATAGTTGTAGAAGTAGAACAAAATAAAATAAAACAATAGAAAAGAATTCAAACAAGAATATTTGATGAAACGAAATCAAGAATTAAAAGCCAATAGGGATTTTGATTTCACTTAACTTTGCCCAATTTACTTTATTAGTTTGCTAATCAATTTTAATTGTTCAAGTTTGAGAAACAATCCTAAAGTCACTAACAAGCTCTCCCGATGTATTGTTAGCTATTTTAATCATGTCTAATTACCTATCTCCCAATAGTGTAACGAAACATGAAGTAAATCATTAAGTTTTATGGTTTGTTCAAGAATTCATAACCTAAGGTTGTTAAATTATGAAAACCCCCCATGAGTTAAACCATATAGCTTCTGCATCAGGTTATTATTCCCATGTAATTTATTATCCTTTTCTTATCAAAAACCCTTCTTTTGATAGTGATTAATAAAATAAATCAATCTAGGGGAGAAACTCTACCTGAAAGCATTAAGCTCAATAATAAGTTATAACTTGAACAAATAAAAATAAATCTAATATCATAAATTGGGGTAGAAGTTAAGCTACATCAAATCCCAAATATGAGAGTTTAGTTCGACATAGTAATTAAATAAAACTCAATTAAATATAAAAATAATTTCATAAATAATATGAATTAAAAACAAGATTAAGAGTTTGGAGATAAAAACTAGTGAGCAATAGTGTAGATGACTCCCTTGATTCTTTACACAACTTGATTGCTTGAAGTCGTACAAAGAGAGAAAAACTAACAAAAGAGTAGAACAAAAAATTGAGATCTAAGATTTAATTATATTGAATGCCTTGGTGCTCCCCCTTTATATAGACTTCATAGGGCGTCTTCTAATCTGAGTAGGAAAATAGCTAGCCTAATTAGGAAGAAATATAATCTATGTAGGAAACTGACTTTGAGTCAGATTTCTTCCTAATTAGGAGTCTTCTTCCAACGGGTTGGGCTTGAGTAATGCTATGATGGACTCTTTTATTAATCTCATGTAGATCCATGTGTGGGTTCCGTCTGGGTTTCAAATATTCATGGACTAAATAGTGGAATTCGGCCCACTTAAATTTTTAGCCTAACCTTCTTTAACGCGAATTTGGCTATTTTTCTCTTAAAAACTCTTCAAATCAAGCTTATCAAGAATCAAGGAAACTTAATTGAAAACATAAATAAATATAAATAAAAGCTAGTCAAACTAATTAAAAATACCAAAATTCCTAATAAATCTTAAGCTAAAAATACTATAAAATGTGATCTATCAAAATCCCCAAAACTTTAACCATTGTTTGTCCTCAAACAATAAAATTAAAACAAAACAAAAACTAAATAAAACTAAACAAGACTAGCTTGATATGGCTAGAGATAATTATTCACAAATTTAAAAATATCACAAATCTACTAACATGAAAATAAATCAAGTCATATTTTTGCAAAAATTTAAACTTTTAACAAAATACATTCCCTAGAATAAATAAAAGTTATTAGGACTTTAACACCAATAATTGATCAAGCTATGATAAATAATATATAAATTTTCACAAAAACTTATTAACCTTTGAAATATAGATGATGAATTTAAATTCAATATTCCCATAGGCAAAATTAGTTTTCTCTTCTTCACAATTTTAAATGCTACACCATTATCAAGATCAAAAGGTCTTTTATTAGGGTTGTAATGGGGCTTATAGGGTTGATTTAGTTAAGTCAATAGAAACAGATATAGGAAGTCAAAGAGTGCGAAAAAATGTATAATATGAAAATTTTGATTTCGTTAAAACATGTACCTTTATTCGCAATGGGAGATTATCTTGAAGTTTTTCATCAGCTTGTTACTAGAGATGTTTTTGGCAAGGTCTATTTATAATCCTTGAGTAATTTTTTCCTTGCTTAAAATTGATTTCCCCAAATTTGAATTTTTGATTGATTACTTTTCGGGTTGCTTCTCTTTGGAAATCCTTTCCTTATAATTTCTTCACTTGCTGGTATTTGTAAAAATTTTCTCCCTTTTTATTTTTTTCTATGTTTCTATAAAATCACATCTTTCAGTTATACATAATTGCACTTGGGGTAAAAGTTAAATAAACAGATTTTAATGGCTAGGTTTTAATAAGGGTAATAAGAAAAATATTGGTTTACAGGCTTCAAATTAGTTGCAAGGGTTATGATTAACTTATGGTGGTCTAGGCTAAAATATGTAGTTCAACAAAGAATGCCTAAATCCTCTCTTTCTAATGTGAGCACTTTAAAAATTTTATCTCAAAAGGATTTCCAATTTTGTTCTAGGAATGCCAAGGTTAAATAAATTTAGATCAAAACATACATATCTGTCACAATAATTCAAAAATGGGTGTTTATGATCTTAAAAATAAATATTTATACCGAGAGATAGCATTAAGATAAATAGTTCAAACTCAAGCTAAACAAGCTATAGAAGAAAACAACCGAATTTGTACAAGTTATAAGATTATGATAATTTTAAATTTGCTTTATAATTTTTCCATCCATATTGAACTGTTCATGCAAAAGAAGACAAACAAAAATATGTCCCTTCCCCAACTTAATGTAGCACATCGTCCTCAATGTGAAAGAGTAAAGAAGTAAAAAGAAGAATGAAGAACCTCTTACTACCATTGTAATGAGGAATACAATGAAAATTATGAAGGAAGCAAACATATGAGTAGCTAAAAGGCTGGAAAAGAAAGAAAACAGGCTAAATAATAAAGTCAAATAAGTCCAAAAAACAACTGAGTTTAAAATATAAAGAACAACACTAAAAAAGAACAATCCCAAATAGAAACGATACGAAAAAAATAAGAAAAAGGAATGAAAAAGAACAAAACTAAACACAGAAAAGTTAGTCTATAGGAGGTGGTGGAGGATGGTGCTGCAACATCTAAATCATTGTCTGGAGATGACTATTGATTCCTTGGTATTGGGTTTTCATGGTGTTCAATTGTGATTCAAGTCCCCCGTGTATAATCCCGATTGATTGGAACCTGTTAGAAATCATAGTCTCCATCCCAGAAAAGCAAGCGTCAATCATGTCCATTCTAGACATTAAACGGGCAAGAACCTCTTCATTGGACAGGTCTAATTGCTGTTGAAAAGAGGGTCCTGCTCCAGAAGTTCCAAAACCAAGAAAAGTTTCAAAATCAAGAGGTTGATCCACTTCTATGTTAGTGGGATCTCTCTCGTCATCTCCACTATTAGTAACAGGCCTATCTTCTTGGGATCCCACAACACGAAATGTATCTCCTATTCTTTCAACAAGCTTTATGTGTAGCATGACATCTAAATCAAGTCTAGAGCCTTTCCCACCTCTGACAATATCATAAACAAGTCGAGCTGGGTTTAATGCATTTAGGTAAGAGGCAATATGAGTCACAAAACATCCCATCGTAATAGCCCCTTTATTTGCCCGTGCAATTCTAGCCCATTGTTAGCATAACCAAAAACTCATATTAAAAAAATTCCCTGATCTATAGCCCAAATAAAATATAATTCATTCAATCCCATAACTCCATCACTCTCATTTCATCCAAGGATGGCGCTGGCCAAGAATTTGTGAATGTACCGATATGCTGGGTTGCGTAAGTGGGAAGCTTTTGAGATCCTATGGTTGTAATTATTTTTTCCCAGTCAGGTCAGTGCATGTACCATGATAGAGAAAGTCTTTAGGTATCTGTCTAATTGCATTTTTAGTTGGGAACCCAAAGATGTGACTAACCTCATTCACTAGGAGTTCATAATTTCTGCCAAAAAGTCTAAACATAATGTTACTGGGGTATTCTTCATGGAAGAGAAAAATAGTGGCAGAAAAAGAACTCAAAAACTCTAAGGTCTGTGGTGCATAAAGAAAATCTTTCATTGAAATAAATTTCTCCCACCCAATCCTTTTAAGTGCCTCTACAACAACATTCTTAAGATTGACTTGTTCCAAGGCTTGCTCATCTATAAAACGATTGGGGGGAATAGGATGAAGAGAGTTTATTGTACCTTTCTCATGGCTCGCTTGATTTGATCTCGAATGGTGGAGGAGGAGGTGGTCTTGTCGATGGAGGTGGAGGTGCAGGTGATGCAGCGGATGGTGTGGGTCGAACTCTTGCTGCCAAAGATGCAGCAGAACGACTTCATTTATATTGTGGAGGCATGGTGGAGGATGAAAAAAAAGGATTAAGTGAGGTGGGTGTTTGAGGAAAAAGAAGAATGGAAGTTGGAGAGTATTTAGGGAGGTGGTAATACTGTTTATGAGTGAGGGGTATGAGGGTGTTTATAAAGGATGAGGGTTAGGGTTTGAATGGGAATTGAAAGGTCAAGCCTTTTAATTCTTTGAATGAGACATGACACGGGCAATGCTGGAGGCTAGCATGGGCGTGCCAGAAATTGACATACAATTTGTAAAGAGAGTTGCATACCTGCCACGGGCATGCTGTAGTGAGCACGATCTGTGCTTGATTTTCCATATTCAGTATGGGCGTGCTAGGCATTGACTTGCAATGCATTATTCTTGTTTAGGTTGGCATGGGCATATTGCTTGGCACAGTCTAGGCATGCTAGACATTAACTCTTAAAGGGAATTTTCGCCTTCCTTGGCATGGGCATGCTGAATAGCACGGTTGGGGTGTGCCAGACACTGAATTTTAAAGGTAATCCTACTCTACTTGGCACGGGTGTGTTGAATGGCACGGCTAGGGCATGCTAGACACTGACTTGAGTTGTAAAATCTCGCTTATAATGGCATGGGAGTGCTGATTGGCACGACTAGGGCATGCCAGACACTGACTTGCAAGGGCTATCCTGCTCTGTTTGGCACGGGCGTGCGGAATGGCAAGGCTGGGGCATGCCAGACATTGACTTGAGTTGTGAAGTCTCGCTTAGAATGGCATGGGCGTGCTGATTGGCACGGTCAGGGTGTGCCAGACACTGACTTGCGAGAAAAAATACCTACAAAACAAAAACAAAACTTCAAGTATAGTGAATAAAAATAACTCAAACAAAAATAAAATAAAAATTTATTGAAATTTAAACAAAGAGAATGGAGAAAAGAAAATGCATATGGGTTTTCTCCCACAAGCGCTTTTGTTTAACGTCGTTAAGCTCGACTCATGTGACCCCGTATTTTTGAGGTGAGACTCATGGTAGTCTTGACCGAATCAAAGGCTTCATTTTGGAACACTTTTAGTCTTTGAGCATTAACCTTGAAGCTTTGATTTCCATCAATGATCTCAATCGCCCCGTGTGAAAAAATTTCTTTTATAATGAAAGGTCCAGACCACCGAGAGCGTAACTTCCCTGGAAACAGATGAAGTCTAGAGTTATAAGGTAATACCTGCTGTCTGACTCTTAGATCCCGCAAAATAATGTGTTTATCATGCCATTTTTTTGTGTGATCCTTGTAAATTTTGGCATTCTCATAAGCATGCATCCTCATTTCATCCATCATGTTTAATTGAAGCAATCTTCTTTCTCCCACCTCTTTAGCATTGAAATTTAAGAATTACATTGCCCAATAAGCCTTGTGTTCCATCTTAATGGATAGATGACATGCCCTTATCATAGACCATTCGATATGGAGACATCCCTATTTGGTTTTTGAATGCAGTTTTATAGGCCCAAAGTGCATTATCAAGGTTCTTGGACCAATCCTTCCTCGATTGACCAACTGTAGTCTCCGGAATCTTTTTTATCTCTCTATTAGTTACCTCAACTTATCCACTTGTTGTGGATGGTAAAGGGTACCTACATGATGAGTTACACCGTATTTTGCTAGGAGAGAATCTAGTTACTTATTACAAAAATGCTTACTCCATTCATGATAATTGCTTGAGGGGTACCATGGTGTGAAAAGATGTATTTCTTCATGAAGTTCATCATGCTTTTGGCATCATTGTTAGGTAGAGCAATGGCTTCCGCCCATTTAGAAATGTAATCCATCGCCACTAAGATGTATTGGTTGGAATAAGAAGATGGGAATGGTCCCATGAAGTCTAGGCCCAAACATCGAAGGTCTCCACTTCAAGAATGTTGTCCAATGGCATCTCATGTCTTTTGGAGATATTTCCTAACCTTTGACGACGATCACAAAGATGAAAAAAGTTGAAAGCATCTTTTAATAAGTTAGGCCAATACAAATCGCTTTCTAATACTCGTGTTGCGGTTTTGTTTCCTCCAAAATGTCCTCCATATTCTAAAGAATGACAGTGTCTAAGTACACGCTCCATCTCTTCCTCCGGCTCACACCTTCTAAAGAGTTGGTCATTACAATACTTAAACAAGAAAGGCTCCTCCCAATAATAAAATTTGACATCATGAAAAATTTTTTTCTTTTGTTGATAAGAAAGATTAGGAGGAGTAATCTTGTAAGCAAGGTAATTCACTATATCTGCATACCATGGAACTTGTCTATTTGCTAGGAGAAGGAGGTGCTTATAGGGAAAGTCTTCATTAATTTGAAATTCTTCTCATTCTTCTTCCCTCAACTCAAGCCTGGAAAGGTGATAAGTTACAAGATTCTCATTTCCTTTCTTGTCACGAATCTCCAAACCAAATTCCTATAAAAGAAGAACCCAATGAATTAGTCTAAGCTTTGCATCTTTATTTTCTAACAAATACTTAATGGTTGAATGATCAATATAAACTATTGTTTTAGCTCCTATCAAATATGCTCTAAATTTATCAAATGCAAAAACAATAGCCAGGAGCTCCTTTTCAGTGGTGGCATAATTGAGTTGCGCATCATTTTAGGTACGAGTGGCATGGTAAATGACATGCAACTTCTTTTCCTTTCTTTGCCTAAGAACGACTCCTATTGCATGATCACTAGCATCACACATAAGCTCAAACAGTAAGCTCCAATCTGGTGTAGCAATTATGGGTGCTGAGATCAATTCCTTCTTTAACCTGTCAAAAGCATTCAAACACTCTTCATTAAAACCAAGAGGAACATCTTTAACTAACAAATTACAAAGAGGTTTAGTGATTTTTGAGAAGTCCTTGATAAATCTCCTATAGAAACCAGCATGACCAAGAAAGCTTTTAACTCGTTTAACTGAATTTGGGGGTTGTAGCTTTTCAATTACTTCAATCTTTACTTTGTCTACCTTGATCCCATTTTCAGAAATTCTGTGCCCTAAAACAATACCGTCGCTAACCATAAAATGACATTTTTCCCAATTTAAGACAAGGTTAGTGTCCTGATATCCCTGCATTATAAGAAAAAGGTTATGAAGACAAGAATCAAAAGAAGAACCAAAACACAGAAAAGTCATCCATAAAAACTTCAATGAATTTTTCAACCATGTCAGAAAATATGGACATCATACACCTATGAAAAGTTGCAAGTGCATTGCATAACCTAAAAGGCATTCTCCTATATGCAAAAGTACCATAAGGGCAAGTGAAAGTGGTATTTTCTTGATCCTTAGGAGCTATGGGAATTTGAAATACCCTAAATAACCATCTAGAAAATAATAGTAAATAACCTGCAAGTCTTTCAAGCATTTGATCAATGAAAGGTAAAGGGAAGTGGTCTTTGCGTGTTGCTTTGTTTAATTTACGATAATCAATACACACACGCCAACCTGTGATAGTTCTAGTAGGAATTAACTCATTATTATTACTAGAAATAACTGTCATACCTTCTTTCTTAAGAACAACTTGCACAAGGCTTACCGAATTACTATCCGAGATCGGATAAATAATTTTTGCATCCAAGAGTTTAATGATTTCTGCCTTGACTACTTCCTTCATGATTGGATTCAGTCTCCTCTGGTGCTCAATGATAGGCTTTTAGTCTTCCTCCATCAAGATCTTATGCATGCACACACTTGGATTAATCCCTTTCAAATCAGCACTTGACCATCCCAAAGCTTTTTTATGCTTCCTTAAAACCTGCAACAAGCTTTTCTCTTGATCAAGTGATAAGTGAGAGGAAATAATAACAGGAAAAGAATTATTATCACCTAAGAAAGCATATTTAAGATGAGAAGGAAGCTGTTTTATTTCTTACTTTGGTGGTTTGCTCTCTTCCTTCACTTTTGATGCTTTGAACATTAATATCAATGTTATTAATGATTAATGCATCTTTAGTATGCAAAGTTTCATCCATACAGTCATCAACAACATCAATCCTAAACCGGTCACTAGAATCCATAGGAAATTTGCAAGATTTAAGGAAAAAAAAAACCAACTTCCTCTTGACCTACCCTTAGTGTTTGCTTTCCTTCGTGAACATCAATCAATGCTCTTGTAGTTGCAAGGAAAGATCTTCCAAGAATGAGGGATCCTTCTCTATCTTCATCAATGTCAAGGATAACAAAATCAACAGGAAAAATAAAATTACTTACCTTGATAAGTACATCTTCCACGATTCCCCTTGGGTATTTGATCGAGCGATTTGCTACTTGTAGAGACATCCTTGTTGGCTTCAATTCTTCTATCCCTAGCATCTTAAAAACCTCATAAGACATAAGATTAGTAATTGCTCCTAAATCAGCTAAAGCCTTATAAAAATCAAGATTTTCAATATTACAAGGGATAGAAAATCCTGGATCCTTTAACTTAGGAGGCAATTTATTTTGAATGATTGCACTACACTCCTCCATTAACATTACCCTTTCTTGATCATCGATCTTCCTTTTCTTGCTTAAGATCTCCTTCAAGAATTTTGCATAACTGGTCATTTGAGCAAGAGCTTTGGTAAAGGAATATTTATTTGAAGCTTTTTGAACACATCAAGAAATTTGAGGAAGATTTTATCATCCTTGGATTGCTTGAGTCTTTGAGGGAAAGGAACAGGTGGAACATAGGGTTTTACCTCCTATTTTTCTTCAAGATCAATGATGGGAATTTCCTTCTTCTCTTTCTTTCCTTCTTCCCTCTTCGATGGATCTTCGAATTCTTTACCACTCCTCAAATTAATAACCTGTACCTATCCTTTAGGATTTTTCTCAGCATTACTAGGCAACATACCTTGAGGTCTTGAGGCCATCATGCTTACAAACTATCCAAATTGGATTTCCAAATTCCTAATTGTTGCTTGTTGGATTTTATGATTTTCCCTAGTTTCATTCATGAACTCCATGTGGGATTTGGAAAGAGAAGTAAGGAGATCATCATGAACTATTTTCTCTTGTAGAGGAAAACCTGGTGGTGGAATCAAGGCGTTGCTTGGATTCCCATAAGAAAGATTATGGTGATATCTCAACCTATTGTCATAAGAGTTAGGATATGGGTAATTCTTCCTTCCTTGATTCATCACGTAGGTGACTTGCTCCAAAGTTTGAGGGTTTACATTATCTCAATTTGATAGCATCCTCAGAAACTCCATTTTGTTAAAAGTATCATAAATTTCTAAGAAATTTATGATATGGGCATTGGGATCCTCACTAGGTAACCCTCCATATTGGATTGAAGTAAAAAGCATTTAAATAATTAGGTTTTATTTCAAAATTGTTAGCTTCTACCCTAGGCCTGGTGATCCTTAAGGTGGTTCCGTTGAGACAAGGGGTAATATAATAACGTAAAGTGCAAATAGGAGGTCTTCGATTTTGCTCCATTTGATGCTGCAATATCTCTTGTTCCTCTTGTTCCGCTAAATCATTTGTCTCATCTTCTATTCCAGCCATGATTGACTGCCTTCGTTGTTCACGCTCTCAATTCCTTCGTGTAGCGTTATTCCTTTGATAAGTCTTTTCAATTTTCAGATCAAAAACTAAGAGTTCAATGCTACGAGATTGTCTTTGCATAAACACCTGAAAGAGTCCTTAGAAAGATTAAAGCAATAGAAAAATAAATGTCTAAATTAATAGTAGGTTAATTAGTATTGATATTGGGGTAATATAATAATGTAAAGTGCAAATAGGAGGTCTTCGATTTTGCTCCATTTGATGTTGCAATATCTCTTGTTCTGCTAAATCATGTGTCTCATCTTCTATTCCAGCCATGATTGACTGCCTTCGTTGTTCACGCTCTCAATTCCTTCGTGCAACGTTATTCCTTTGATAAGTCTTTTCAATTTTCGGATCAAAAACTAAGAGTTCAACGTTACGAGATCGTCTTTGCATAAACACCTGAAAGAGTCCTTAGAAAGATTAAAGCAATAGAAAAATAAATGTCTAAATTAATAGTAGGTTAATTAGTATTGATATTGGTAATGCCAATCCCCAGCAACGATGCTAAAAACTTGATAGCGCTTTTCGCAAGTGTACGAAGTCACAACAAGCAATAAAGAGTGAGTAGAATATCATCCCACGAAGATTATATACCAAGTACCAAAATTATCTTAATCTACAATTATTTAAACGATAATAAAGAGAATAGTTGTAGAAGTAGAACAAAATAGAATAAAACAGTAGAAAAGAATTCAAACAAGAATATTTGATGAAAAGAAATCAAGGTTTAAAAGCTACTAGGGATTTTGATTTCACTTAACTCTACCCAATTTAGTTTATTAGTTTGTTAATCAATTTTAATTGTTCAAGTATGGGAAACAACCGTAAAGTCACTAACAAGCTCTCCTGATGGATTGTTAGCTATTTTAATTCTGTCTAATTACCTATCTCCTAATAGTGCACCAAACATGAATTAATTCATTAAGTTTTATGGTTTGTTCAAGAATTCATAACTTAAGGTCCTTAAATTATGAAAACCCCCCATGAGTCAAACCATATAGCTTTCGCATCAAGTTATTATTCCCATGTAATTTATTATCCTTTTCTTATTATAACCCTTCTTTCGATAGTGATTAATGAAATAAATCAATCCAGGGGAGAAACTCTACCTAGAAGCATTAAGCTCAATAATAAATTATAACTTGAACAAAGAAAAACAAATCTAATAGCATACATTGGGGTAGAAGTTAAACTACATCAAATTCTTAGTATGAGAGTTTAGTTCGACATAGTAATTAAATAAAACTCAATTAGATATGAAAATAATTCCATAAATAATATAAATTAAAAACAAGATTAAGAGATTAGAGATAAAAACTGGTGAGCAATAGTGTAGATGGCTCCCTTGATTCTTTACACAACTTGATTGCTTGAAGTCATACAAAGAGAGAAAAACTAAGGAAAGAGTAAAACAAAGATTGAGATCTCAGATTCAATTATATTGAATGCCCTGGTGATGCCCCTTTATATAAATTTTATACGGTGTCTTCTAATCCAAGTAGGAAAATAGCTGGCCTAGTTAGGAAGAAATATAATCTATGTAGGAAACTGACTTTGAGTCGGATTTCTTCCTAATTAGGATTCTTCTTTTAACGGGTTGGGCTTGAGTAATGCTATGGTGGGCTTTTTTATTAATCTCATACAGATCCATGGGCTCCGTCTGGGCTTCAAATTCTCTTGGACTAAATAGTGAAATTTGACCCACTTATATTAATAATGAAAATCAATTGAAGTTTATTTCATTGAAAATAATAGATAGTTCATCACAAACATAATCATTATTAACTAGAATAGAAACATTGGCAGGGGCTTCATTTTCTTTGAAGCTCTCTTCAATACAGGCCCGAATTGCTTTGAGGACTTGACCTGTGCATCCTTCTTCTTTATCCATCACTACTTTTCCTTTCTCAATGGCTACTTCTTCTTTTTCTTTCTTTTTTTGGGTTGCTTCTTTTTCCTCCTCTTACTCTTCCTCACTTTCCTTCTCTGTTGCATGGGCTTCTAACCTCTCAACCCCTTCTCGCTCAGTTGTCTTACCATCTTCCTTAGTCTTCAATTCAGTCTTTGGCTCTTCATGAACCACTGCTAGAATCTTAATCATGTCTGTGAAGGATACTTCTTTCCTTTATGCTCAAAAGGCTCTATCGGTAGACATGGAGAGGAATGCTCACTCGAATGGGCAAAACGTCCATCCATGTCTAGCTAGCCAAGTTTCTTCGATGACTTGCTCTCAGCTTTGTATCCGAGGCCCATATTATTCCGTTGAGCATGGATCTTCAAAAGTTCAGTGATCCCTTGTTGGTCTTTCCCTAACCCTTTTCCCTCTTCGAAATTCATTTTCTTCATAATGTTGGTGACCACAGGTCCTACTTCACTACTTAATACTTCAATTTGAAATCCTATCCATGGTAGTATAATTTGCTTATCCATATCAAGCATAGCCAAGCTTCTCTCACTAGCAGCTGGAATGGTGATAATTTTTTTGTCAAATGGGAATTTTATCTTCTGGTGCAGGGTGGAAGGCACTCCTCCCAAAGAATGGTACCATGGACTATAACACCCCCTTTTTTATCTCGCAGGACCAAAATAGGAGATGTTGTATTCTATGCCGGAAGCATGTACAAGCTTACTTATTAGTACAAACTAGTATTAGTGAAAGCATAATATAGTAATTAAATGCTCATTTTACAAATCCTTCAAAATATATAGCGGAAGTCTTATTAACCTAAATTTGCTTGAACAATTTAGTTATAAAATTCGAGAAAAATTTAAAACCTTTAAATATAGTAGTGGGAACCCATTAATCATTTTTAAAAAGTTAGGCAAATCCTTTAAAAAATCTCAAGTGTTTCCTTTGGAAATCCGATTAAGAAAATGAACAACCCAATTAATAAAACATTATTGAGGTGATAGTAAAGTCCTCAGAAGTTCTTTATACATATTTAACATTCCAATTAAATAAAACAATTTTCAAGAGGAACTATCTTCAAATCCAATACTAATAAATCCAAAAATATCGAAAGTCCAACCTCAAAATAAAAGTCCAAGTCCAAGTGGAACAAACAAAAAATCCTCAAAGATTTTAAAGGATTAGAACAATTGCATTTAGATAAAATACAAACCCCAAACAATCAAATTAATGCTCTCATTATTTCAAATCTAACGCATGCCATGAGTCGGTACTATAGATCACGCTCTAGTCTAGAAGTAGAAAATCTTCTCTCTAGACACATGTACTCAAGATCCACATCAAACAAATATTCAACCTATGCAAGTTTAAAAAAAAAAACATCGCGTTGAGTATAAAACTAAATGGTACTCAACAATATATATGCATCACATAGCAAACAGGTATGGTTAATTGAAACCATACACAATATCAATAAATATAGCATTTATTACAATTGTCTACGAAGGCAACTTATTTCTCAATCAATCATGCAATATCATTTATAATCAAGACATGCATGGCATAAGAGCATATCACATAATGTAAGTATTTATATCATGCCATAAGTATATATGTTGCCTGCTATAACAGTTTCTCATAGTACAAGTGGATATGTTCATATTCTCACCCCATGTTTTTACACATAATCAATTCATATACAGGTTTACTTGCATTTATAGAAAATCACTTCAATCAATATATATATGAGCAAACACATATAGGTGTTTACTCACGTAGCAAGCAGTTAAGTAATCCCAAGGGTGCTATTTGAAACTTAATATAAGGTATAGATACATTTAAGTATTAATGATCATATTTCTTCATATTCCAAATGTACACTTCATTAAAACATCATAAAGACATAAACTACATCAGAATGAATTCAAAATACATTCTATATTACATAAATTCATAGCATATCTATTATTCAGGATATCATCAAAATATGTACCAAAATAAATGGATGATAGTCTCAACACTAAATCAGAACATTATTTAGTGTCGTTGGCAGTAATGATGTCAATATTATTGCCGGATCAAAATATCATTGAAACATATATATAAATACAAAAATATTTTAGAACACATACTATTACAGTATGATATTAGTCACATTTTTTTAATCTTTTTACTTATGGGCCTTATTAGTAACTTAAAAGAAATAGAAGCAGAATAGGTATCAAATTCAGAATTAGACTGGCATAATAGCCAAGAGAACAGATTAGGTAAAAGCCTACAAAATGGTGGCATAAGCCTACAAAACACTGGCGCACGTCCGCAACCTAAGTGGGACACTCTGTGTCAAGCATGTGATCATAACTCAAATCCAGTAATCAATAGCATGCTCAGTATATCAGTATCAATATAACCACATTTGTATAACTATTCAACTAAGTACATAATAAGGGCCGCCCATACGTTTAGTTATAGTTCTTTACATTGTATCTGAGTCCAATAACAGATAGAATCTCAAAAGTTCAACTATAGCATCACAAGCATTCACAGACATACCTAATTACGTCTTTAACCACATTATACATGAAGGAACTCGAAGGTCCCTATGTGTAACAATAATCGCAGCATAATCCAAATCAGATCTCATAGCATGCTTTATTTCATAAACTGATAACCATATTTTAGCGACTACTCAACCAAAACCAGAGTAGGAGCCCATTAGTTCTTTTAGGTTGATTCAGTTTAATTCCATTTTCAAGTAACGAAAACAAAATCCAGAACATTCATTCTCATGTACATAAAATAAATAGTTCAAGTCACTTGATTAAGGTAGCACTAATCCATATATGTCTTAGTCCAATATTACTCAAGATAGCAAGCAAGTAAGCGTACTTGGTGCATAGCATTAAGCCTTCCATGACATAATTCGAAATTGGTATTACCAAGTCAAATTCATGCACTTAGTTCATGGTAGTTCATAGGTCAAGAAAATAAACATTACAATAGCAAAGTTCGAGTGTCTCGTCTAACATCTTATTATATTATGTAAGTAAGCATACTATCACACACCAAGTTTAGCTCATATCATATGAAAGACCAATCATAACCCTCCTTAGTTAATGTTTATTTCATCATGCAATCATGCAACACATAACATTAGACTTGAATAGATCATCAGGATAATCAACTCATCAAATCGTCGCCATTTAACTAAATTCCTGAATTTGATTTCGTAGTCCAATATTAAGCCAAAGTTACCAATTTGTCACATTCAGTCTTACATTCAATTCTTAGGTCATATTAACTAGCACAATCAAGCAATAACTCTCAATTAAAATCAACTAA
This sequence comes from Jatropha podagrica, assembly GCA_947857235.1. Lineage (NCBI taxonomy): Eukaryota > Viridiplantae > Streptophyta > Magnoliopsida > Malpighiales > Euphorbiaceae > Jatropha > Jatropha podagrica. The sequence continues at coordinate 1,777 of CANUEP010137156.1, read as the reverse complement.
GCGTGGTTTCTATCTTATGTGTTCTTATTTAACTTCCAGATGATATGTTAGTCACATTTAAGGAAGATTCTAAAGATTACCACATCAAGGATACATTAGGTGGGCATTTAGAGTGTTTAGGAATCAGTAGGAGGTAAAAAATACACAATCACACCTTGAGAGTGAGGTGAGTCCACGACCTAGGCATGGTATCTAAAATTTCCATGGCCTGGGCATGGCAGCACTTTATACTAGAACTAGTTTTGGTATTTAGGTCATAACTTGAGTTATAGGCATCCAAATAAGTCACAAAAAGATGCGTTGGAAAGCTAACAAGTAAACCTACAACTTTATTGAGGACTCTAGTCATAATCTAAACATTTTAGTGGTCAGAATGGGCCAACAATATGAATATACAAGTTTGGTGCCATGACAGAACCAGTTCTAGTATTTAGATCACAACTTGAGCTACAAGCATCCAAATTAGACATAAAAGGATGTTTTTGAAAAGCTAAGGAATGGAGATACAACTTTTGTGAAGGGCTTAAGTACAGATGAAAAACTTAAAGGGTCGAAAAATGAGTTTGAAACCAACCCAACAACACATTCAGCATCAAAATTTATCAACTCATGCAATACATACAAGAATTTCCAATTTTACACTTAAATACATATGTTCTCAAAATCCACAAATGAGAAAAGAATGATGTTATGATTGCCAACACTAATAAATAAAATGAAACAAAACATATATTTGCGGAGTACAAACCTCAGATCGCATAATGGCAACTCGACTTCACAATCATGCCTTCCCTCTGCCCTTATCAACCTTTGAATGTCACACCCTACCCCACTGTAAAATGTGACATGTCGCCCGTAATATACTTAATAAGTATAATATAACTAAAAATACTTACTAAGTACACTACAAGGGACTTAATTTTTTTTTATAACATCCTGCAAAAAAATACATTTAGTTATTTAAACAAGAATAAAACTTTTGTTGAATTTTTTTCATCTATTATAAAGAAATGTCATTTTACTAAATTTTCTATTATATGGAGAAAATAACTTCTACTAATTTACCTAAAATAATTAAGTCAATATAATTTCTAAAACATCAATTACACTATCTAAGCATGTAATGGTCCATAACCCATAAACCTATAGATAATTTAATTACATACTGTGAACACTCAATTTTTTTTCAGGCTCAAAAGCCTATTTTCCCGGACTGCAAACAGCCCGGCCGGACCAAAGGCCATTTTGGAAATGCATCGAAAGTTTGCCAACATGGTACTTGAAACGTCCGGAAAATTACGAGGATCGCAGAACTGGTCTCGGAATATCTTTTGGAGGTCCGGAACTCCCGAAAAAGCCTCCGGAAGCAAAAAAGACAAAAAGGACGGGACACACCCGCCCAAGCAGGGCGGTCACGCCCGCCCTGCGGGCGGTCACGTTCGCCCTGGAAGGGCGGAACCACCCGTCCAAGCAGGGCGGTCACGCCCGCCCTGGAAGGGCGGAACCGCCCGTCCGAGCAGGGCGGTCTCGCCCGCCCTGCAGGCGGGCACGATCGCCCTGGAAGGGCGGAACCGCCCGTCCGAGCAGGGCGGTCACACCCGCCCTGCAGGCGGGCACGACCGCCCTCGGGTTCGTTTTCGCCTATAAAAAAGGCCCCCGGGCTCCGTTTTCAAGGCACAGTCTGTGTTGACAGACATTCCCTTTCTCCCTTACGCTCCTTGCGATTCTTTTACTGCTTTTCTGCATTTTTAGTTTCTGCATTCTTGTTTGTTATTTG
>CANUEP010137151.1:0-42139 GCA_947857235.1 Jatropha podagrica | reverse complement strand
TAATATAAAAACTTATTTAAGTGGAATTATAAAACTAATTATTAAATTGATTTGAAAAATAAAATATGATTTCTAAAAGAAAATCATTTTAATTAAATGATTGTAATTGATAAACTGAGTAATGATTTTAATAAGTTGGGTAATAATTTTGATAAGTGGATTTAAGTTAAGTGGATTACTTCTTTAATCATTAAAGTAGTAAATAAATCCATAATAATTGATTTACTTTAAAAATATAAATAATAATATTTGATGAAAGTAGAGTATAAATAGATACAGTGAATAAAACAATAATAAAGGACTGAATATGAAATGTTAATTTGATATTAGGTTGAAGAAGCTTAATAAACTGTTGTGAAAGCTTGGTTTATCTGTGGAAATCAATTTCTTGCTTTTAGGTGAGTAATAATATATAATACTTTACCAAATTCATTACAGTATAATTTATTTTATGCATTGTGCTTATTATTTTTAAATTCTTGCATATCTAGTATGTGGATGAATGGTTGTGCAATGATAAATGCTGTGAATAATTGATTATACATGATGATATGTGGTTGTTGTGTGGGAGTTGGAATGATGTGAATCACCTAGGTTGAGAGCACGGGCATGGTGAGAATGCCGTTGATGGGCCATAAGCGGTGGGAGTGGCGCCCCCCCTTGTGCACTCTGGATGATGACACGTGTCATGGAAAAATGTTTTCAAAAAGAAAAAATGTTTTATCTGTTTATTGTTTTGCTCGAATGGGGGTGGGCTCCCTGGGTGCACAAGTCACAGGACCATGGAATCACACGATGTGATATGATGGATATTAAAGCATGCTTGGGGAGAGTATGGTCCTGTTAAGGTGATTTCACTGACTAACCTCCACTTGATGCACATATGGTTGTAATTATTTGTGGATGATATGATTGTCATTGTGTGAATGGAGAATGTTAATTTAGAATGCCTTATGTATCATTTTGTGAATGTGTGAGTTTGATATTATATGTTATTATTCATTGAGTTTTATACTCACCCCCCTTTCCCCCCTTATCCCTTATGTTGTTTCAAAGGATTGTGAATCATTTAGTAGGATTTGGAGCTTTAGCTTTCTTTTCTTTCAAGGTTATGTAAGAATTGTTTAAATGTATAAGATACAATTATTTAGAATTATTATAATTGTATAGTAGTAGAAAATCCGCAGTTATGATAAGATTGTATTATTTTAATAATAATGTTAAGCAATTGAAAAATTTTATAGGAATGATTGATATTTGGAGGCTATGTAATAGGAATAGTTTGATCATATTATGAAAAATAAATATTGCATAAGAAAATATTTTTATTAAATGGATATGGGTCAAGATGTGAACATTTCTTAATATTAAGACTGGATCAGAATTGTTAACTCTGATTATTATATGAATAATGTCATAATATGAGTTTACTATCTCGTCAGTCAAATGATAATAGGAATGAATTTTGAATAGTTTAAGCTTACTACGGGCCTCGGAGGCTTTAAGTCTACTTAGGTCCTAGTGTCGGTCCTAGTACCGGTCCGACCTATAGAAACGGGTCGTGACATTAAGTATCTGTCTAAAAATATAAATCATTTTAAAATAATTTTTTGGAACACAAATATACATTATTTGAGAATATATATGAGTAACTAATAAAGGAAGTATTCTTCAATTTCACTCATATTTATTTTAAATAAAATTTGTGAGCTTGGAGAATGATATGAAAGATAATTTAATAAAATTAATTAATCATGTATAACAATTTTAAATAATTTATATTTATGGAGGGAGAAGTATTTTCAATCATTTAACAAAATTTATAACATTACTAATATCTTTTCATATAAAAATTTTTTATTTCTTTTGTTTTTTAATAATTAATAAAAATTATTAATATCATTTAATAGTACTTTACTACCAACAAAATTTAAGAAGAAATTATATTTTTTTTTTTTGGAAAAAAGTTTATGTTATTTATTTTTTTTAGATATAAAAGAGAAATAAAATTAACAGAAGAACGAAAATGGAGAAAGTAAAGAGTTGAGATTCGAAGTTAATTTTTTCAATTTGATCAATTTTGTCAATTTGTAACTCTAAATAGGAGGAAGAGTTTATTTAGATTTAAAAACTCATGAATATAGAACAAAAAAAATTAGGCCTCAGCAATTCGTTAAACACTTACATGTTTTGGAACTAAATTTAAGAAAAATAAGAAGGAACCAAATTTTTTTTCAGAAAAATCTTATGTTGTTTATTTTTTGGATATAAAAGAAAAATAAAATTAATAGAGGAAAGGAAAAACTTATGTTATTTTTTTATATAAAAGAAAACTAAAATTAATTTTTCTCTACAAATTTATTTTCATAGTTTTTTTATTTTTTTCTAATTTGAAAAGAAAATTATCAAAAAAATTTCCCTTATATTCCTTTCTTATTTCTAAATAAAATAGCTTTTTATTAATATTAGTTGCGTTTTCTTTTCTTTCTTTTTTTCTCCATGACATTCCCTAAAAAAATAATTTATCTTCTTATAATTGCTGTCATTACAACTTATCTTCTTACAATTATGCTAAATAAGCAATTTGAGAGACACTTGACTATAAATTTCTACACTTTTATATATTATTAGTACTAGAGCCCACGTGATATGCGAAACAATTTTAAATGATGAAATAATTTTTTATAATATCATTCAAAAATAATAAAATGATCGTGAAATGCATTATAAATTGTATCTCATTGAGATATGCTAAAAAAATTGGAATGCTACAAAAATTGAAATGCTAAAATATATCTTCATAAGTATATTGTGAAACCTTTTATCAAAATATGCAATAGCAAAAGTCATGCATGACATGACCTAAGGGTGTCAAAATAGATTAGTGTGTTATGTTCGACATAGATTCGTCTAACACATGATACGATTAGAGTTAACATAAATACAATCAATTTAATAATTATTTTAAATTTATTAACACAAACACGACACAAAAATTAGTTAGGTGACACAAACATGAAGCCTTTAACCTTTCTAATATTATACACAGTTTAACTGAGTTGTGTTGACCTATATAGAATCTGTGTAACCCTCTTAACATCATAAACAGATTAAATGGGTCGTGTTGAGCTGTACATAACTCATTTAATCTACTTATAATATTTTATGCAATAAAGCGTAATTTTTTTTTGTCTTAACCAAGGTATCATAGACAGTTGGGTTAAAAATAAATCATACTTGCACTCAATCTAAAAAAAGGAATAAAGTACTCGTAGCAAATATTTATCCTATCTGATCGAATCTTCGACCTTATTTAAAGGAAAAAAAATGTTGAATTACTCATCAAAATATTAATTAGTATGAAATGTAATTTTTAATTTTTGAGGATATTTTAAATTTTATTAATGTGATATTGAAATACCATTAATATATATATATATATATATAGACATCTTTACCTAGAAAGTGTACAGTGAAATTGCTACAAAGTACCATATAGGATTAGAATTGTAGTAACATGTAAAATTAGAAAAATTAAGTTATGTCACATGAGATAATAAAATGTTGTAAAATTTTATAATTATAGTATATTAATTATTTTATTTTAATTTCTTATCGATTGAAATTAATTTATAAATAAATGCAAAGTATAAATGCTAAAACATAATAATCAATAATACAGGAAGAAACTTAATAGAATATTAAATAAATAATTAGCACAAAAATACTCATTTCAAAATCATAAATTTTTCAGCTAAAAAAATTATGAATTTTTATTGAACTACATAAATAAATAAAATTAAATATAATATAATATTTTATTTTATATTATTATTATTATTATATATTTTTCAAAAATGTTTTATTGTCGTAATTACAATTTATAAAATTTTAACTATATTTATTAAACTAAATTTAAATATTTGCAAATTTTAAAATTATTTATCTACATATCAATTTAATAAAAATTTAAATTTAAATATTAAAATTAATATTTATTAAATTATCTATACATTATATATATGACTATAGAACTAAATAGGATTGCATCTTTTAGTTTTCTATTAGTTGTAATTAATTTACATAAATAATTATCACAATCAGTATATAATAAATAATTATTTATTATCAATATATTTATCATCATTTGAAATTATTAATAATAAAATTTTGATTAAATAAAGAACTAAATATTTCGATTTCAAAGAACTAAATATTATGTAAAATGAATATTTTACATACTGCTTAGTAAATTGCTTAGTAAATGTGTTGATGATATGATATATAAAATATTTTAAATATAATTTTTAAACAATTATGGTTAGAATATGTTTTTCACAATAATAGTTTGATAATAAATTTTATTTTATTTTAAAATTTTAAATTGTAATTCACTAAATAGTTTAAAAGTTCAAACATTTGTGTATAATTTAGATTAGTTGAATTTATTTATATTTTCAAAAAATATTAGTTGAATTTATTTGTATTTTCAAAAAATATCAATTGAATTTAACTGTGATTTGAATAATATATAAAATTTTTTAAATATAGATTTAAAATAAATGTAGTTTGAAAAAATTTATTACAATTAGAGTTTTATACTAAAAATATATCTAATATTTATTTTAAATATACTTTAATGAGAAAAAAAAGATATACTAAATAAATAGAGTAACAAATTTAAATAAAATAAATATATTACAATAATAAAATAATATTATTAATAATCGAAAAAAAATTTAAAATTAATAAAAAAATTATATATTAAAAACATACATCGCATGATGCCAGTTTATATATAATATAGGATATATATAAAAAATAAAGATATTGATATATTATTTTCTATTTTAATATAGGGTATAATTTAAAATTACTTGCTATCATAACTAAGTTGTAGTTAGCAAAAGAAGAAAAAAAAAAAAGGATTTAGTATTAAAGCTATCCGCAAAATTTTTTTAATGATTTAGCTTAGATTTCCGCATTTTGTTTGTAAATTTGGAGTGTGGCCTTAAATAATTTGGGTGGACAATTGAAGCCAAAGCCCTTGACCGACTCTCGAGAGCGACAAAGAGAGAGAAGCCATCCCCAAAACCCAAACCCTAGCCACCTGATTAGATTTTCTCTCTCTGAAGCCAGTGTTTTAACAGTAGCGTCAACGATGGCGAAGAAGCGAAAGCACGATTCCAAGGCAAGCGAAGCAGCTGAACCGCCTAAAAAGCAGCAACAAAAACAGAAGGAAGAGATTGTAGAAGAAGAAGAAGATGAATACGAAGAAGTCGAAGAAGAGGAAGATGTCGAAGAAGAGGTCGAAGAAGAGGACGATGAAGAGGATGACGATGTGAAAGAGGAGGAAGAAAATCACAATCAGATATCAGTTCCCGATGACGAAGACGAGGAGCCCATTGAAAACCTCCTTGAACCATTTGGCAAAGATCAACTTATCAATCTGCTCCGTGAAGCAGCCGATAACCACCGTGATATTGCAGATCGCATACGCAGGATAGCGGATGAGGATCCAGTACACCGCAAGATTTTTGTACACGGCCTTGGCTGGGACACCAATGCTGAGACCCTTTTGAACGCCTTTAAGCCCTATGGTGAAATTGAGGATTGCAAGGCTGTGTGCGACAAGGTCTCTGGGAAATCCAAGGGCTATGGATTTATCCTCTTCAAGAAGCGAAGCGGGGCTCGCAAAGCCCTCAAAGAACCACAAAAAAAGATTGGCAACCGTATGACTGCCTGCCAGCTTGCTTCCATTGGTCCTGTCCCTGCTACCAGTGCAGCAATCCCTTCACAGCAGCAGCTGGTGTCTGAGTATACTCAGAGAAAGATTTATGTGAGCAATGTTGGGGCGGATTTGGATCCTCAGAAGCTGACTACCTTCTTTTCCAATTATGGAGAGATTGAGGAAGGTCCGTTAGGACTAGACAAGCTTACTGGTAAGCCCAAGGGATTTTGTTTGTTCGTGTACAAGAACGTTGAGAGTGCCAAGAAGGCGCTTGAAGAGCCACACAAGAATTTTGAGGGCCACATTTTGCATTGCCAGAAAGCTATAGATGGGCCCAAACCTGGTAAATCTATGCAGCAGCAACGGAGCCAACATAATGTGCAAAATCCCAATTTTCAGCGGAATGAAAATGTTGCTTTTGCTGGTGGAACGGCTGCAGGACCAGCTCATCTCATGGCACCTGCTGCTGGACCTGGGATTGGGTTTAACCAGGGAGCTGCAGCTGCTCCTGCTTTGAACCCTGCTCTTGGACAGGCTCTAACAGCCTTGCTTGCTACTCAAGGTGCTGGATTGGGGCTTAATAATTTATTAGGAACTCTAGGCTCTGCTGCTGCTGTTGGCCAGACTGGTGTGCCTGGTGCAGCAAGCGGAATGCAGGGTGCCTATGGTAACCAGGCAAATATAAGCCCTGGAGTGATTGGATCTTATGGTACTCAGGGAGTAATTCAGGGCGGCTACTCAAATCAGCAGGTGGGCCATGGTGGTTCCGCAAGGGGGCAGCATGGCGTGGGGCAATATGGTGGTGTTGCCCCTTACATGGGGCACTAGATATCATATCCCTTAGGTAAGTTATGCTTCCTAATTATCTCGCATCAAGTGTTTGTCAATTTTCAGGTTTGGGAACTATACATATGTTTAGTAACATAGTTGCACACTCTTACCACCTAAAATCGTTCTCCTTTGACTAGGAAGAAAGTTTGAGCCATATCCTATCTGTTACTAGTTTTTTCATGCTATTTGTGCATTCGCAGCGAATATACGTACTTCATCATTCTCATTCCACCTTTTAGTTTTTGCTGTCAATCTTTGTAGAAGTTATGTGCTATACTTCACTAGCATTTCATTTCATTCACTATGTTGCACGCTTTTCTGGACTCCTTTTCCCCAAAAGGAAGTGACTTATGCTTTTTGTTTTGGAAGGTTCTTACATATTTGTTTTTTCGTTTTTTTTTTCTGTAGTAATAATAAAAATTTCTTACACTAACCATTTAAGTTACCAGTAACAAATTTACTTTCTTCACCATTCTAGCATCGAACTGATGTTGTAGTTATTTGATATTTGCTTTAATGTTGAATAGATCTTTAATTTTTGCTTTTAACCTTTTAATCAAAGGATTTTAACCTGATTGTCTTTTAAAATTTGTCTTCATGCTTTCCTACTCCTTTTGCAGATCCCATATAAGTGTATCAGTGTTTTATATAGGCTGCCGATTCTTCTGAAGTTTATGGAGCTTGTGCAAATGAAGTCTTTTATAAATACGATCAAATGTTACTTTTGTTTACTTCATAGAGACTCTTAAAATGTCTTTCTGTTTTCTCTATTTATCTTTGTTCTTTCTTCTTTCCTTTCATTTCAAAACATTGTATTTTGGGTTTTAGCATTTGGTTCAAAAGATTTGGGAACAATTTGACTTCTTCCATGAATAATATTGGTAATGTCTGTAGTGTGTGAAATTCAAATAATTTACCTAGTTTTCAGTCAATGCTATTTTGCAATTGTTTTAAAAATATTTCAATGGTACTTGATTTTCTTCTTTCTGATTGTGAATTATGACCTGTTTTCCATCTTTAGAGTCTTATTTTTACTGGTTTGGCAAATTGTGCTTGAAGTGTATTCAACATGTTTCATTGTTCATGATGCATGTTTCGAATGAAATTTAAAGACCATCACATTGTGTTGATAGGATGGGTATCTGTTGACTTATATAATCTTAGAATGTTCTGTACATTCAATGTAGTAAGTTTTCTTGTTCTTCCCTTTTCTGTATATTTCCTATTTAGAGATAGGCTTGTGTATAAATAGGGTGGATGTAAATTACAAATTATCATAAAAATAAAAAATTCTCATATTCCCCCTTTCTTCATTATCAACATGGTATCATAAAATAAAAAACCTCTCGTTTCCTCTCCAAGGCTGCTGGCGATTTTCCGTTGGTTACCCATATTCTGCTGGAGCCTCCTCAAGGAGTTTTACCTTGGCTTCTACATGATAATCTTGGTGTAATTTACCCAAGACTCTGTTTGTAATCTTAGAACTAATGCTCTCACTTTCTACTAAAAAAAAAGGTATTAGAGCCATGCCAATATTTTGGTGAAAAATTCTGAAAAACAGACCTGCAGATTCATTTCTTTTGTTCTTTTTGCGTCAAGCTTTTAGGCAGCCATAAAGGGGAGGTGATGGACACTGCCTGGCACCCACTAGAGAGAAAAGCTCACCTGCTGGGCCTGCCACTGGAAGATCGTCATGGTCCGGTGTAGCGTGTGAGCTCACATCCCTCAAGAAGGTTGCATATCTGCCCTAATCAATTCTGGATCTGGTCTTCTTTTTCCTTCCATGGTCCAATTTTTTAGCTATTGATTTTAGGTTTATCTCTTGTATCGGTGTCATTTGATCTGTTTTTAATATCTAGTGTGGGTTTATTTGACTACTATCATGAGTGATGAAACTAAAGATGCAACTGAAACAAAAATTGCCCCTATAATGCAATCTCTTTACAAATTAGTCCATTTAAGTTTGATGACACTAACTACCTTGCTTTGTTAAGATTATGCCAGTTTTATTAAAGCTTGGGAATTTTAGGATTATCATACTGGAGGTAAAACTCAACCTGAGTTCACCAACCCAACCTATCATCAATGAGATTCTTAAAATTCCCTGGTGATGTCTGGGCTTATTAATCACGTGCAGCCTTAAATTTCTAGTGGGTATTTGTTGTTGAGCACTGCATAAAAAAATGTTGGTTCATAGAATGAAGCAAGGTGAGATAATAACTGTTTAATATTTTGCTGAATTGAACAGTTTGTGGTAGAAACTTATATCTGCGAAGATTATCAATCGACATATGAGGCTGATGTGGTAGGATATCAGAGAAAGTTTGAGAAAGGGCACATGTATGATTCTTTTGCGAGGTTGAATATGTAATATCATCAAATAAGAATTCAGGTCTTGGGTAAGGACCTTTTGCCTTCTTTGAGGCAAACATACTCATGTACAACATGATGAAAGTCAGCAAAGTGGCATGATATGGACTATCTCCATTGAGAAAGCAGGACTTGTAGTGAAGTTTCTCTCAACCTAAACAAATTATCCACACCTCATCAAATAAGGACCACCTGCAGCGTGATTATTGTGGAAACCTACACATACTAACAAAAGCTGTTGGAAGTTGCACGGACAACTGACTAAGGGTTGTGGAGGTAAACAGATAGATTCCACTAGACCTCTTACACACTAAGCTGAAGTAGTAGCAGTGACTGAAGCGTCATTTGCTGGGAGTCTATCTAATGAAGATGTATAAACCTTAAGTGGTCTTTTATCAAAACTTGACTCCCTATCCATCTCAGTTGCTTCTTCCAATTTTGTGCAATTAGGTAACTGGCTATTTTTGCTAATTTCTATTATTGATTCATGGGTTCTAGATTGTGGCAAAGAGAGATATGACATACTCTTTTGATAAACTTCTAACCTCTTCACCTTGTTTTGACAAAGATATAGTTCGTATAGCAAATGTTTCTTTAGCTTCTATTATTGCACAAGTTCCATCGAGTGCACATCACCCATCAACTTAACTTTTGTTCTTCTTATTCCCAATTTTCCTATAAATCTTTTGTTTGTTATTGCTATTAAAAAAGCTCTCGATTGTAAAGTTGAATTTTTTTTCCTCTTATTGTGTTTTGCAAAAAAATAGGGAAAACAATTGGCCTTGGTAGATTGCATAATGACATGTAACTTCTTGGAAAATGTTGTACTCTCTAGCTCCTTGTATAACCCAAGCTTTGTTAGGAAACAACAGTAATGCTCATCAAGAAATTATTTAGTGGCATAGGCAATTAAGACATCTCCCCTTTTTTGTTCAAAGGAAATTATATCCTAGTCTTTTTGAACATTATCAGTTAGAGTCTTTATTTTGTGATGCTTGTGGATTTACTAAATAGAGTACTTACTATGTTTCTCATAATAACAAGAGCTCAGTGACAATCCATTTGGATGTGTGGGAACCTACTTCTTTTCCATTATCTGGTTATAAATGGTTGGTTACCTTTATTGACTGTTATGCTTGATTAACTTGGATTACCTCTATAAATGGTTCCTTTAAATCTTTTCATAAAATGATTAATACACAATTTGATACCAAGGTTAAAATTTTTAGAATTGATAATGGAACATAGTATGTGGATCAAATATTTCAAGCATGTTTAGATTCCAATATAATCATACATTAAACTAGTTGTGTGAACACGAGCGTTTAAAATAGGATGTTTGAAAGGAAAAAAAAGAGGCATTTACTAGAGATGGTTGGATCCTTTTATTCACCATGAATGTACCTAAGATTTATTAGGAAATACGTTGCTTTTCGCTGCATATCTCATTAATAGAATGCCTTCGAAGATGCTCAATTTTGAAAGTCGTTTAGAAGTTTTACATTTTACATGGTAATACCTCATGCACTGCCCCTCCAAAGGTACTAGGCTGTGCGTTTTATGTTCATTATAGTCCTAGAGGTATATAGACCCTGGAGCTCTAAAATTTGTTTATTGGTTATTCTGCCACTTAAAAGGGTCATAAGTGTTTATCATATTTCATCTCGAAAACACTTTGTGAGCATGGATGCAAGGGTCTAAACCTTATTTTTCCCATGTTCCTCTTAAAGGGGAGATTAAAGTGGAAAGAGGTAGCTCATGTATGTATATCTGTTGAACAATTTTTGATTCTAAATATTAGAAATGAGCAAGAATTTAGAGAAGGTAGATTGGATATGCTCTTAAATGGTACAATTTAAGGGAGGTGATTAATGCCATTAAGCATGATGTACATGGTCAAATTTCATATCTGCAATCAGTTTCTGAAAATCAATGTGGTGAATCTTAACTCCTGGTTGTTCTGATTCTGATTTTGATCTTATAGTTGATAATGATATTTCTATTGCTCTTGAAAAAGGAGTTAGAACCTGAACCAAATAATTTATATACCAAGTTGTTTATTATGATTTTATCTCTTTTCTATAGAGCCTTTATATTGATTTCCCATAAAAGAAAAAGTTATCCAAGGTGTTTTGAAGTTCAGTCATGTGACCTTGAATAGTCAACCTGCATTTTTTTTTTTTTTTTTTACTAAGAGATTTAAAAACAAACAATTTCATAACTTGATTTGCAAGTTGGACATGCATAATAACTATGCAGCCAACTTGAGAGGGATGTTGACTTCTATGATCTTAAAATATTTTGTAGATTTAGGAATTTCTTGTTCTTTTCTTTTCTTTATCTTTACTATTTAGAGATAGGCTTGTATACAAATAGCATTATTGTTGTATTGTAAGCAATAATTTAATCATAGAAATTATATGAACCGTTTGCAACTTTCTTAAGATGTCATCGTTCATAGGATCTATTTAGAATTGTCTTGGTATTTGAATACCTTTTCTCCTTCCAATTGATTTAATTAGAAATATTGTTTCTGTGTTTAATAGCTTTAGCTTGTGGCTTTTGTCTATGGTGTTTGTATATTCCATTGAAAAATTCTTTGCTTACAGCAAAGTCGATTCCATTTGCCTTTTGTTTCTCAAGAATTCTGGAAGTGTTGTGATCAAATGTTTTGAAAGCAGGCTTGCCTTTTTGAGGAAACATGTCAGCTATGGACTCATTTAATGAAATACGGTCAAATCAGCATTTTGCCTTTTTTAAAAGTTTATTTCTTATCAATACTCACGTTTGTTTAGGAGTTACTACTGTTGTATACAGAAAAAAATAAAATAAAATAAAATACTGATGTGATTGTATTTCATTGGTTGGGTCTATAGTTTACACAGTAAACTGAATTTATTTAAGAAATATTCCTTTTTGAGGTCTCTTGGTTATTGCTTCACATCGGTCTAAAATAGTTGAAAGGAGCCATGCATTTTTATGTTTAATTCATAAAATAATATATTTTAGTTAGTTATAAGAGCAAAATATTAGTTCAGGTTTTTATTTTGCTAATTTTAAGCATGAAATTTTAGAGTTTATTGAAATTATATTTAATTTAGATTTCTCATAATTTTATATTTGGGGAATTATTAGTTGTTGTCAATATTATATAATGAGTTTGAATAGACCAAAGGAAAGAACATCACTTTTGATACATTTTTAATTGCATGCATTTTCTGTTTTAATTTACTCTTCGTTTTTCCATTTGTATCAATGAATTTGTGGAAAACAATAATTTGGTTCCTAAGTTTGTACCTAATTAACACTTTAGGACCTCAGTTTTTAAAAATCAATTTGAAGGTCTTTAAATTTTATTTCTGTCAACAAAAACGCCCTTCCGTCCAAAATCAGCACATTTTTTTGTCAATAAATGTGAAATTTTGAGAATACCATCACTTAAAAGAACCAACTAAGCTCTATTGCGATCAATGGTGTATTAGTACCAATAAACCAACATCTCCAAAATCTTCTTGTGCAGCCTAAACTAAAACTCAAACCAAGAAGCCCGTCAAAAACACAATAATCCAATAATACTTGTCCTCTTTTACCAACACTTAATCTCACAATCTGAGAGAGAATTGAAGGAAATAAAGGAGAGAGAAGAATAAAATGATAGCAAAAATATGAACAGTAATACTAGGCTTAATATTGGTGGTGACAATGATTATTTATATCCAAAGAAGTCAAATAAGAGTAATTAGACCCAACAACCATCCCAATCTCTTTCCCTCCTCTTTATTGCTATCAGATCTCCCATATTTATCAACCAGTATGATTTTCACGAAGATAATTCAAATCGAACGGCGGTAGACGTAGCTACCGACGCATCGATAGAGCTATTACAGTTTTAAGATCTCTATTTCTCTCTCTTTCTTTTTTTTTTTTTTCTAATGATTCTGACACGTCCATCTCTCAAATCCTCACCAAGGACATACCTACTAACTCCACTCACTAAAGAAGTCCATGAATATATCTTCCACGGCGAGCGCTCCATTCTTTGTCCAATGTTGGCAACAAAATTCTCACAGTTTACCCTCACTTAAAAATAAAGAATATTTTTGGAATTCTTTATTTATTTAAGGGAAAAATGTATTGATTTTGGACCAAAGAACTAAAATTTAGGAATCTCAAGGTTGGCTTTTGACACTAAGAACCTAAAGTGTTAATTAGGTCAAAATTTAAGGGTCCAATTATTAATTCCCTTTGTAATTAATATTCAATTTGAAGTCAATTTATGATAGAGGCATTATTTGATTGGAGGTAAATGGATTTTTGCTTGTAGCCTTTGGCTCACCATATTGACGAAAGCAACTGCAGTTGAGAGGACACAAATCCGAAACCTTCCACTCGTCACATAAGTGAGAAAACCAACTAGACTAAATCATCACTTAATTAACATGGTCTAAATTAATTTGTTTTGTTAATGTATATTGTAATGTATTCTTTCCTATTGTACCCTTAAAATACCATTAACTCATCTCTAATTTTTAATTCAATAAAATTAATAGATGAAAGAGAAGATGATTTAATTAAAATTGTGGTGTTTTAATTCTTTTGCTAATCAGAGAACAAAAATGGGCACCAAAAAATTAAAAAATTGGAAAGAAAATTTTCCCTTCAACTTTGAATTTTTAGATTTAAATTTTCTTACTTCAAGTTCTTCATTTTTATGCATGCAAAAACACAATAATTTGGGGCCAAAATTTTCGAAACATATCACAACTTCACACAAATCATCCACAGATGTCATGAATCTGCTTCTACCATTTGATCTCAACAAAAGGGTGCAAAAAATGAAGACTAATGGCTGCCGTTTAGAGAAAAAGTTTTATTTGGTCATTATTTTGCAAAGTTAAGTTGTGCTACTATAGGGTTGTACTCAAAATTTTCCATTTCAACTTTCGTTGGGTTTTATACGAACAGACGTTTAATATTCTTGCAAACTGTTGGTCGGAGATTGCTCTTCATGCTTCTATTAGTTCTTAGAGAGAAGAGTTAGCGTTCTTCTTGCCTAGAAAAGGCCATAATGGTTGCTTTTTTACTAGCCAACTGAAAGGATAGTGGGGCTTAATATCGAAGGAAAAGGAAAGAAAGATATGTATCCTTTCTAGAATAATACAAGAAGTCACGATGAACACTCAAGGTAACCAACAAATGCCAGATTGTGTTAACACCCTATTCTACACTATAGGGCTATACTCGTATGTATTTGGATAGATCACATGAGTAGTTGATGAATCTTAAGTTTATAGAAAAGAAAAGTTTATATTGTCTCCTACCTTTATTTGATGAAAGGGTAAGACACAAAGATTAAAGAGAAAATTATTTGAATTATCCCTTTTCATAACTATATCTATGGAGAGTTGGCTTCTGAGGTAGTATTTGATGGAATTGCCTTATGTAATGAATTAAAAATTTATAGGCAAATGCAGAAGGAGAGAGTGAGAGGTGAAAATATTTTAGGAAATTTTTGTGAAAAAATAGGATATCAACCTGTAAATACCCTTATAAAAGGAGGGTAAAAGGGGAGGTAATTACTACCCTTATAGGAGTCGTAGAAAGGAAAAGAGATTAAGATCTCTAAGAGCCTCTCAAATGCAATTCATATATTGTGGTTATGTGTCTTAATAAATAGAAGTTGGCTGGATGTGTACTTGCATATGTTAGATTTATAAATGGTTCTCCAATGCATGAAGAACAAATCAATTTCAGTGCAAGAAGAAATTTAAGCGCAAATAAAAGATAAGGTATAAAATAAAATAAAAAAATAAGAAAAAAAAATGAATAAAAAGGAAAAGAAAAGAACAAAAAACTGAATCAGGCTGTCCAATTGCCTTCTGAAAATAGAGAGCATAATGGACAATATCTTTGTTTTTTTTTTTACACATCAGCTTCACACATTAAATAAACAACAACATTAGAAAATGTTTTTATTTTTAATTTTCAATTTTTCAGACATGTAAATAAATTAAAACAATCCATAATTGCATTGGAGATGCTCTAAGAATTCTAAGCCTAAAATATCGAAAGCTTAAAAAGACTATTTTCTGCTACAAATGCCAAAGAAATTGGGCATTATGCTAATAAATGCAAAGTTAAATTAATGGAAACTGTGATTATTACAAATTTCCATGTGCAATGAATGGTTTATTAGTTTTAATGAAAGAAGAAAATATGATTTTGGATCTTATAGATAAAATAAAATATCCAGATGAAAAAAGGATCCAATCAAAAATCTATCTTACAATGTATAAAGATAAGACAAAGCATCTACATCTAAAAGTCCTTTACAAAAGAAAAAATAAGAAAAAGAAACTCCTTATAATTTACAGGAGATTCTAGAAAGGGTTAAAAATACAAAACAAAAGAAATTCTATTAAAACTGAATTACATGAATTAAAATAAAGAGCTACTCAACAAAATAGAAGAATTAGAAGATTATGAATCAGACCTTAAAAGACCAACAAAGGATGTTTTAAATGATGATGAAGCGAATAATGTTCACTACATCAATATGGTTGATAGTGTTATAACCCATAATTGGTACATTAAAAAAACAGCGGTAGTCCGCAAAGGAAATGCCTTAATTGACTCACGCATAGATCTCAATTGTATTGATGAAGTGCTTGTTTCCTCTATATACGTTTTCAAGACTGCTGATGGAAATTGAATATGAACTAAATAATACTGCCATATTGTCACAAAGGAGTCTATTTTGAAATACCATTTCTAATGTTAAATGGATAATCTCATCTCATTATTCATTGAACTTTTTGCACATATTTTACCTGAATAAAGAAATATCGGAAGGATAATAGGTATAGAAGTAACTTCTCATTTAGTATCTCAACCAACAATAAAAGAAATTGATGTCCTTAAGCGTCATATTAAGAATAAAAATACGTTTATTAGCTCCTTAAAGCAAGAGGTAGCATATAAAATAGTACTGTAATAAATTAAAACAATCCATGCATTTTTGCTGAAAGTCGTAATGCCTTTTGGGAAAGAAAAAGACACGGTTAAATTACCATATGAACCAGACTTCAATGAAAATTCCACCAAAGCAAGACACATTGTTACGGGTCCAAGATATTTAGAAATTTGTAAGAAAAAAATTGCAGGTTCGGAATTTAAAGGACTCATGAGAAAGAGTCAAAGCTCGCGTTTTATTTAGAAAATGCTATTGAACTTGAAAGGGGAATTCCTATATTAATAATAAATTATAACTCTATGAATAAGATTTTAAGATGGATAAGGTACCCTTTGCCCAATAAGAGAGATCTATTAAATAAAATCTATGAGTCAATTATTTCTTCAAAGCTCGATATGAAATGACAAATCCAGATTGCTGAGGAACATAGGTATAAAACAACATTCACAACATCATTTGGTCATTACGAAAGGAATTTAATGTCATTTGGATTTAAAAATGCTCCATTAGAATTTTAAAAAATTATGAATGAAATATTTAATGCTTGAGACCCATCGGAACTTACGAATCCCATGTGAGCCTCAATATAACACCATTCCTTTTTAACTTAATTTTAGTTCTTATAACCCTTCCCTTTCTTTAGTATAAATAAATTCACAAGAATTTCTTAACTCAATTTTGAGTAAAGCCATAGATCATATATAATTTCTCATATTTCAAGTCATAGAAAAAGTACATATCATTTATGTAATTTTTATCATATAAGTTTTTCTTTTAGTCTTTCTTTCAAAAGAATCAATGTCATCAAATTTATATGTACATTCTTATAAACAAAATAAGTTTTTGTAAAAACATTTATAAAGCTAGAATGAAATAAAATTTTGAATGATAAACCAAAATGCTTTTTATAAAGGAATTGCATACTGATATGATTTATAAATATTTTGTAGAATAGATTAGAACGTTAAATAAAAAGAAACTTAAAATGGAGCAATTAGCATGTTTGGAATAAAACTCAGATTTTGAAGACCTTTTAAAGTTGAGAGAGTAAATTTAGGCAGAAACTTATTGAATAATCTTTGGTCAAGGCTTATGACAAATGGGAAAGATAAATATGAGGTAGAAGCGCTTATTGGATAACTTTTGGTCAAGGCTTATAACAGATGGGAAAGTAAATACAAGCAAAAAGTGCTTATTGAATAATTCTTTGTCAAGGCTTGGGATAGATGGAAAGGTAAACATAAGACAGAAGCGCTTACTGAAACCAAATGCTTAAAAGATCAAGTGAGTTTATAAGGATTTCATTAAAGTAAAGTTCAAATAAGTTTTAGCATCCATTAACAAAATGAAAAATATTTTTTCCATAACTTACATGTAGTGAAACCAAGTTCTAAAGTCCTTTTTGGAAACAAACAGAAAAATAACTTTGAGTTACAACATGATAGGATGTTTTACAAGTTTATACATACTAGTCTTTACATTTTCTTGTTCAAATAAACACGTCAATTGTTTTAGAATTTATATTATAAAGAGAAATTAACCATTAACTAAGCATATTACAACATTATGTTAGTCTCTAATAACACTATTAAGCATTCAATTAGTATTACTTCATCTAATTTGGTCAAAATCCCAACTTTCAAATTATAGGAAAATCATTTAATCCTAAGCATTTCGAAAAGATATTTTTACAAACTTCAAATACATATAAAACATTATTTCTAGAGGTAATTTCATTAATTAAAAGCAAGAAAAGCTCATGCCTCATTAGACACTAGGTGTGGTCAAAATTTAATGAAAAGGAAAGAGGAACATCCTTATTAATTAAATCACACTGCAACCTTTATCATATCTCTAATAAAACATGATTAAACATTCAATTAACCCAATTTTATTCATTTAGGTCAAAAACCTCAAATTTAACTCATAGGAAATTCATCAAACTTAAGATTTTTTTCAAATTTCAATCACACACTTAACATCATAGAAAGAGTAATCTCATCAAAATAAAAGAGAGAAAAATCAAAGGCACACCCTCCCTAGGTAGTTCGACCAATATAAGAGGAAGAGGAAGAAAATAATTTCTTGTAGAATCAAGTATATTACCCCATTCAATGCACTTCCAAGAACACAATCAAACATTCACTACATATTAATCTAGCCAAAATTATCAAAATCCTTAAATTTACTCATATAACTCTAGAAATAAAAAATGAAAGAAATAAACAAGGAGTAGAGAAAATTGAGCACAAACCTTAAATAAGCAATCCTTAGCAAGCTTAAATTCTCCAAAAGCTCAAACCTTAGCTCTTTCCCTTGTCTTCTTTGATGGCTCAACAATTACTAGCCAAAGGAAAATCCAACACTTAAAACCATACCAAGAAGAACAAAGAATTATGCTAGGAGATGATGGAAACTATAACCCCAACCAAATCTCTAAAAATAAACTCAAAATTAAAACCTAATTTGAATTTGTAGCCCAATCTTGGATTTCATTGGGACTTATAAGATTCTTCAAAATACAAGCTTTAATCTTCATATTTGTGTCAAGTCATTTAAGCTAATTTGAGTGGTTATGTTGTAGAAAATTAAAGAAAAATTGAGAGGAGGAGAGGAAGTATGCTTCGGCCACGAGAGGAGAAAAAGAGAGGAAAGGATAAGGAAAAGAAAAGAAATAGAAAAGGAAACATTAGAAAACTATAGCGCAATACAAACAACTTCCTCATAAAGTTGTTAAATCAATGGCTCAAATTCATCCAAGTCATATCCATCCAATGGATACAAATCCAACCAACAACAAATTCTAAAAATCCTATTTTTCTCTATAATTCTTATTAAGCTTATTCAATTATTTTAATTCTCTAATTTTTGAATTTTAAAAATACCCCGAAACACTATTCATCATTTGATTAATTGATCATGAAAAATCCATGTCTTTAAATTTAATTAATCAAAATTAATGGTATAAAGTCTAATTAACTTTATAATTATTAATTATATTAATATCGTTCTTAAGTCCAACAGATATTATTTTCCTCTCAGATGGTACCATATATGACATGATGAAATAATATTTAAAATTTTGAGGAAATACAGACTATGCATGCAATTAATTGGTAGTAAATATAAATTAGGGTTGTCAATTTGATAGTTGGTCAAGATTTAGCTACCAAATAATGTAATTTGAGGGTTTAATTATGAAATTGGGTGTACGAGGATGTTCTTTCTTGAATTAATCTAAAGTTGGTGAACCCCAGATCATCTAATTAAGGTTGACTGAATGGATCAAGGTAAGACATGTTTGGATTATTAGTCAATACCTAAAGGTGTTAGCTAATCAATGATTATATTCAATTAAATTAGTATGTTGAGTTGTCCTTAAATGCTAAGTATAGCTTGATGCCTAAAGTATTATGCAATTGAAGAATAATTGATTTGATACTTGAGTGAGTCAATGTGAGTTTGACTTTGTAATTACTCTTAATTGGTGGTGATTTGATGCCATGAGTATGGTTTGTTAGGATTGTTATAATGCTATGATTATTGAGTTACATAAGGACCTTTGTGAACAATCAGGTTGAAGACAGGTTCAATTACGACTATAATTAATTATAGTGCATTGACTGTGCTTATAATGATATGTCTAGAATGCTGTGCTTATGACATAACTCAACACCATAAATAAATATCTAGACCATTATTATGTACTAGGTTGAATAATTGTATCAACATTGATATATATTAAAACTGGATATGCAGCATGCTACAGGATATTGAATTTGAGCTATAATCATATGTTAGACACATGATGTCCCACTGAGAATGTGGACACGCACCATCATTCTATAAGTTTTTGCCTAATCACTCTCTTGGCATTTATAACTTACTGTTTTTGTTACTATACCGATATTTGTTCTGTTACTGTCTCTTCTAAGTTACTAATATATACCATAAATGAATCAGATAAAGTGAATTGAATAGTGGTGTAATTTTGATAATAGAGAAAGTGTATAAATATATTCTAATGATCGTATGCTATTCTATATATATATATGTTTTATGAACCGTGTGAATATGAGAAATAGTATACTACCTTATTGAGTGTTGAATTGAATTTATAGTTTATAAACTCATTGTGAGCATATGAAAGGAAATTTGAGAACAACATGTGTATTGATTGTATTTATACTGAGGTGAATGTATATATGTGAAAACTATGAGTTGGATTGAATATTGAATTATTAGTGATAAGTTGTATCTTGAATCTTGATGTAAATAATGATGTGATTCCTATGAACCTCATGTAAGTACGTATGTGATTATATATATGTATGTTAAGTACCACTGAATTGTATCTTGAATCTTGTGCAGGTGAGAGATCTGTGTAGATTAAGTTGATTCGGAGTTCTAGTACTAGAGGAGGATGATATCTTTAGTTTGTAACTCAAGTATGGGTCTAATCATAAATTTGGCATGTATTTGGTTTTTGGATTTGTTAAGAGAGTTTATTATTTTTGTTTTGGGAATTGTAATTGGTTTTTTTTTTTTTTATAATTTGATTTTAACTTGGCTTAAGTGTTTTTTTATTATAAATTTCACTATTGAAGGATTTGTTATTAATTTAAGGTTTCACAAAAAATCAGGATTTTCAATATTTGAATTTGTTATGAAATAATCATTGAGACATCAGTTGAGCAATGATTCTAGTTTTCTATAATGTACAAATTTTATTTGTGATGAGTTTAAGCAGTTTCCATTATGTGCCTCTATTACAATGATCAAATGCCATTCCATTATTATGTTTTCCTTTAGTCACATTCGGTTATATTTGGAATCAAATTAAATTAAATAACAATTGATTATGTTAGATTTGGCCACACTTAGAATCAAATGAATTTAGACAATTAAATTAAATCGATTCCCAAGTCGTACCGAATCAAATTTGGAATTAAATTAAAATAAGACATTTAAATTGAAATTAAATTAAGTTACAGTTAGCCACAGTTGGAATTAAATTAAATTTACAATACATCAAATTAAGTCACATTTGATCAAATTAGATATAGTCATATTACGAATTATATTAAATTAAGATACCCAAATGAAAATAACATTTATATACATTTAACTGTATTAAATTTTAATATTAATCATAAATGGATATTGAACATTTTGGTATTGAATGTGCTTACAAATTCAAATAGATTAAATATATATATTTTTCAGTTATCTAAAATAAATTAACTTTGTTCACTAAAATAAAGGGCACATGAGTAGGCTATATATGAGTTGAGTCAAGTCAAGCTCTAATTAGTTCAAGTTTAGCTCAAAAAGGAGATGCTCAACCAACTTTTCTAAGGATCTTCTTTGGTAAATATTTAGGGGTGGCCACAATTTCGGAATCACCAGTTTCGGATAAAAACCGATGATTCCGCATCCAAAAAGTATGAAACCAGACACTGACGGTTCTGGTTACAGTTTGGAACATAATGATTACGGTTCCTCAACAGTTCCAAAATCGAAGATTTCGGCCAATTCTTTGATTAATTTTCCAGCAAATCACATAATTATAAAATAAAAAGTAAAAGAATATTTTTTTTGAAAATGTTAAATTTAAATATTTAAAAAAAAAATAAAAAAAATTAAAGAAAATAAATTAAAAAATGCTTGAACCATTTTTTTTTAAAAAAAGGGGTTTTGGATAATAATTAGATATTGGATTTTAGGAAAATTATTTAACAATAATTTAGACAATTATAAATGGGAGAACTTGGAAAGATTAGAGAGTAGAAAGTAGTAGAGAGAAATAATTTGTGTGAGGATAAATGAAAATAATAGGTATTTATAGTAAATACAAAAAATCAACTTTCTACATATACTTTTAAAACTAGCACTTATATAGTTGTTATGATGGTTAGTTTAGAGATTTTACAAAACTTTAAAAAAAATAAAAAAAAATTCTAATGGAACCTTCGGTTTTAACCAGTTGGAAAAACTACCAATTCCATTCGGTGCCGTTTGGTTTTTGGAACTGACGGTTTACGGTTCTTCAAAATTTAGAATCAGAACCGCAAATCTTAGATTTTTATTTTAATTTAGACCAATTTTAATTTTTATCAGTTTTAAACCTACGGTTCTAATTCCAAAAACCAGAAAAATGGCCATACGTATATGTATTGTTGTTCCAGCTATTTGCTCCCTCTAATGAACTTTGGGATGGACCTACAACTTCTTCGGTTGATCAATTATGCTCTAGTCCTTTGTTAATTACGTTGATAAGATCTTGAATCGTATTACTAAAAGACCAATAATTTTTTTTTACTATTTTTTTAATCTCACTGATAGAACTGATAATGATATTAATAATATTTTAAATTTTTGTCTAATAACTAATAAAAATTAATAATATCATTAATATTATAAAAATGTTTTGATTTCTTTTTTAATAATTAATGAAATTTATAATATATTAATCTTATCCTAAATAGTTAATATTTATTTGTTATAATGAAATTAACGACATTATTAATATTTTCCCATTTTTTTCCTTTTTAAGGTAATTTTTTATCCATACCAATGTAAATTTATATATCTATTTTTGTTTTTTTCATTTAAAATTTTTAATTTATTGATTACTGTGCATTTTTTTTAATTTATACATTGAGGGGCTAGAATTAATAGCATTGATGATATTAATAATATTTTTAATTTTTGAATGATTAATAAAATTATATATATTCTTCCAAGTGATATATAAAATATTTTAGTTTCTTTTTTTAATGATCAATGGAATTGATAATTTAGTAATGTTTTTGAATCTAATAATTTAGTAATGTTATTTAAAATAAATAATAATAATAATAATAATAATTTTCATTAGCAATAAATTTTAGTTAATATTTTTAAATAATATGAAATAATAAAAAAAAAATTTATCCGCATAGTGTGTGGACACATGACTAGTTTTATTTTAATTTTTTAAATTTTAAAGGACATTTTTATTAATTTATTATAAATTCTTGTATATGATTTAGCAGTTTGCAACGATTCTTACAAGAAAATTCAATTTGGAGTAGTTCTTTTCTTCCTCTTCTTATAATAAATCAGGCCTAACGCGGAATTTTTTATATTAATTTTTTTATTAACTTAGTAAGTAATTTTAATTTTTTTTCCATATTCACGATGTCTTCTCCTTTTTTACACGTTGATTCGTGGTTTTGCAGGTACTTCTCATCTCTCTTTCTTGTTATTTTCTTTTGTGTTGTGGATGAAAACAGGTGGATATGTCTTGAGATCTATACAATTCTCTTTCTTATATTGTTATTATCTTCTACTCCTTTGGATTTCGATTATTTTAAGAGTTATAGAGGGATTGCATTTATTTATAAATTGATTTATTTTCTCTTGTTCTTTATTTTCATTGAAAGCTTTAATCTTGGCTGGTGTAAAAAAATAAGGCAATAGATTTAAAATATATTATGGAGACTTTTGGAAAAAAAAGCAAATTGAAATGCGAAAATATATTTTCCTACCACGAAATGAACACATGTAGTTGCCAACACCCACAAAATAGATGTTTATGCCTTAGCAGCCGGAAAAAAACCATTAGAGGTGAAAAAATGAGGAAAACTTCTTCTTTCTCTAATAATTCCACTCCAAATTTTAAGAAATGTAAATCTCTTTACAACTATAATGTTATCTAACTAAAGAATGATAAGTTGCACCTAATTTCATAGTTTATTTTGGCACCCTCTCCATGATTAAAATTCTCTTTTGCCCTTTATTTTAAACCATCAAACAAACCTGTGAATAATATTTACTATAAACATTTCATATATAAAAAGAAAATAAAAGGTGAAATAAAGGGATAATGCAAAATAGTGTATTACTAAATGTTTTTGATTTAATAACAAAGTAGAAAGAAATTAGATATCTAATTGCCAGATTTCTAATTGAATAATCACAAATGACCCTTCTTTTTTTGTGCCAAAATATTTATCACATCATGCACATTATTGTTCCACAATGCCACTCTAATTGCATATTCACTAAATATTGTTTATCTCTATAATTAGTAAATTTAAAAAGTAAACATAAATTTTTCTATTTTTGTAATATATTTCATTTGTACCTTGATAGTTGAAAATAACACCCTTTTTTTTTTTCAATTTGCCGTCCATTTGAATGCAATTGCTCAAGCTGTCCAATAGTATTTAGATTTCCAATCACATCTATAAAACACTTTTGTTATGAAACAGTTCAAATGTTTATTTTTTGAATTATAATATGGTAAAATAATTAGTGGGTTAATTACCTGTCAATACAATATTTTGATCGCATCTTCTTTTGATTTCTATTTCTTGGACGAAATCAAATTTGTGTTGAAGAATAAGAGGAAGACCATCTTGCATTCGCTTGATTCTTGTTGTTAAGAGGAATATGATTTTTGTTTCACTTGAAATAAGCCGGTAATATTCTGCGGATTTTATAGTCTTGAAATTTGTGATAAAGTGTATTGAACATTCACATAACAGTGGTTTGAATATGTTTGCTTGAGTTTTCTCACATATGTATGCATCTTAGAACCCTTTAATTTTTTTACAAATAGTTATTAGAACTATTTAAACTGTTTTTTACAGCTGTATGAAAAGAAATACATACCTCTTGATCAATCAGGACCATATCAATACTCATGAGTTCTTTGTGTGTCTTGATGCTCATGGAATTTCATAGTCTTCATATTTCTACTCTTATTGTTTGTGTATCTTAATTGATATCTAAACATCTTAATAATTTGTAATCCATTTTTGTAAATGAGGTGATATGTTTTTAGAAAAGTTGATTTTTTTTATAGAGTGATAATATATAAAGATGTGTTTTTTTTTTTTTTTAAAATAAATTTATTTTTAATTAATATTTTTTGTTAGATTTTTATCATGTCAAACGTTTAGTCCATAAAACGTTATCATTGCAGGTAAATGAAAAGTTTTGGATTTCTTTTTTTTTAAAAAAAAAGAAAAGAAGTTTTGGAAATGCTCTCATTATTTATTTTAATTACTGCAATAATAATTAGGCATGCTTTATTTTTGTTACTCTTTTTTGTTATTAGAATATGAGTGGTCTAATAATTTTTTTTTTAATTTGTAATGTATTTTAGTAATCTTTATGGTATAATTGGTACTTTGTCATTTAAGTTTAAACCTGCATGTGATTTTTAATGGTTGGTATTTGAATTTATTATTGCTGCAGTAGTGTTTCTTAAATAAGATTATATTTTTTTTCCACATCAGTATTTTAAAATAATAAAAAAATGACATGTCAGATTTAAGGATTCTGTTTTTATATATACTAATCAGATACCCGCGCGTTACGCGGAATGTAAAATTTTATTTTTTAAAATTATTTTAAATAACATTACTTTTTAATAATCATATATTATTATGAGTGAAAGAATTGAGAATATATATAATTGAATTGAATAAATAATGAATGCAATGAATTTATTATCAATAAAATAAACTCATTATTTAGTTTATTAATTATTGAAAAGAAATCGAAAAAATTAATTGTATGGGGTAATAATTTGTTGAAAATAAAAAATGAAGAGTTTTATAATCTAGTTTTTTTAATTAATTAATCAAATAAAAATAATGAAAAATAAAAAAAAGCCACATAAATAAATACATTTCTTAACATAAAAAATGAAAGTTTTATAATCTAGTTTTTTTTTTAATTAGTTAATTAAATAAAAAATAAAAAAAAGCCACATAAGCAAATACATTTTTTAGTATTCTGCCACATCATCAAATGGGACTCAGTTTATATATATATATATATATATATATATATATATATATATATATATATATATAGAGACTAGCATCAAACATTTCAATATTTCATTTTTCTATCTTACTATATTAAAAAGCCATGAGTACAATTCGACTTGCCTTATATTATTACATAATCATAGTTTACTATGCTTTAACAAATCCCTCAGGAATATGATTCTGACACATCAACTTTCGTTTGTAACCTTTCAGCCTCACGATAAGCAACTACTCGGCTGAATGAAACCTGAAGCTTTTCCGTCTGCATGGTTGCAGGAAGCATCTGCCGGTTGGTTCTTATACGTTAAATTTACATCCTCCATTTT
Source organism: Jatropha podagrica (assembly GCA_947857235.1). Taxonomy (NCBI): domain Eukaryota; kingdom Viridiplantae; phylum Streptophyta; class Magnoliopsida; order Malpighiales; family Euphorbiaceae; genus Jatropha; species Jatropha podagrica. The sequence continues at coordinate 16,078 of CANUEP010137151.1, read as the reverse complement.
GATCCCACTGCATGGATATTTTTTACTGCAATCAAATTTTACTGCAATCAAAGTTGCTGATGTTCCATGGATGTCTTGGTATGTCACGTTACTAATTTTAACTCCAGAAGCCTATTTCATCGACCCATGAAAAAAGTTAGAAAATAAAAATTGTTAAGTACCCCATAACTGACTACTAACGTAATCATTAAGAAACTCAAACTCGATTCAATTAAAAAATTCGATACTTTACTCGATTTTACATGAGCTCAATTCAATTAATAAAGTCTAAATTTTAAAATTAACTTCGTGCAATAAGACTTTATTATCATTGTAAGAAAATTAAAATTTTACTAGCTGAATCTAGTAACTTAGGAACAAAATTTGGCTTATTTACTCTAACAATAATCATTAATAAGTATAAAATTTATTAGCCAATCAGCTGTAGTCTAGTTGATTTTTTCACCAATTTGGTGAGTTCAGAGTAGGACTATCACTTGTTATGTAGCTCGTAAATATCTCGGCTAATCAGGTCTCTCTATAAATAAAAAAAATATAAAATTTATTAATCAATTAGAACATTACCTGGCCAGGACAATTGATGTTGTGAGGGCAGTAATTTTGGTCGACTACAATGGGATTTTTTACATTTGTCATTGCAACATGTTGGAAAAGAATGTTCTTAGCAAATCCATTACTAGGTCTCCCCCAAGACTTGATTCTCAGTCCATTTTGGGTACTAGTGAACCTTATTGTTTTAACCGTCACATTTTGCACTCCAGCCTCTTCAAGATCCTTGCCTAGGCTCCCAATGCTATAACAAGTACAATTTTGATTTTACATTTCGCATTGGAAAATAAATAAAATAATAATTGTTAACTATGGTAAATTAAGTACCTGATTCCATGGCCAGGACCACACAACACGTTTTCGATCCACAAATCAGTGGTGCCAGGGCCAATAGAGATGCAATCATCACCAGTAGCAATGGTTGAGTTCGTGATTGTTACACTGCTTGATAGTTGTACATGGATACCATCAGTGTTTGGACTATCACCAGAAGAAGAAACCTTAGTTCCTTGTAGTTTCACATTGTGACACCCATTTATATCTATATTGAACATTTGGCTGTTTTCTGATGTTAGCCCGTTGATGGCGATGTTTTTTGAATTGGAAAAAGCCAATGACTGCATATAATCATAGGAGAAAAAAAAAGAAGAGCTAATTAGGTAAGCTATAAAAAAAGGGTTTCATATCATAAAAGTCCTGTTTTCAAACTACCCTTCACGATTTCAGTGGTCCTTTTCTTTTCTTTTTCTTTTTCTTTTTCTTTTTCTTTTTTTTTGTTGTTTTACTCAGACGTCTCGTTGATTTGAATTACCCAACACTCTACTCTCTGCAAGTTTTAGTGTTCTTGCAAGTTTCAAATGTAGTTTTTGTAGTTCTGTTTCTGCAAGTTTGATTTTTGTAGAGACTAGATTGCAATTTTGGTGCTCTACACTATGATTTCTGCAATTTACCTCTCTAACGGCACTACTATTGAAAATTAGGAAGACTGCGCTGGATTCTGGTTCCTTTATTTTGTTGTGTAGTTTCAGTTATGCAGTTTCAATTTCTATGTTTTAGGACTCCACTCTTTCCATTTTCCTTGGTCTTATGAGTCATTTAATTTTCCTCCACCTTTGTTTACATATTTATGTGTTCCGCATTATAGTTCAATGAAAATGAAAGCAAAACTTATACTAGTTGAGTACTTACAGTTTACTAAGAGATTTGAGTTGTCTCCAATAATGGCCTCGTGCATTTTGCATATCGTTTCCTAAAATTCCAACTATGCTAATAGCTCTAGTTTGTGGGGATATATAAAAAATATGCCATTGCTTGTGGCCTTCCTTGTCTCCAGTTAGCTATATTAGTAGCAATGTCTATGTGTGTATATATATATATTTGTTATTAATTTACGGTAATTACTTTCTATTAATTTCTTCTAGTCTTCTAGCCACTGAGTGCTCCATAAACAATGACCATGTCATCCAGCAGAATCAAAGCCTTTAGATAAGAAAGGGATCTCCCATTCTTATCAACTTACTAGACAAATCCCACAGAATGCAGTTTTGATATTCAACGGTGTAGTTTTTGCAGTTTGGTTACTCTGCAGTGTGGTTCTAAGTTTTTGGTATCTAAAGCTTTTGTCTTCTGCAGTATTTGTTCAACTATTATTAATGGGGTTGCCGTTTTGGCCTAGTAAAAACAGAAGCTATTTATATATATATATATATAACGAATTGTACGTACCGTTGCACCAGTGGGGCAATTTCCGCCGGAGATTTTACAAGACCACAAACTAGAGCCTTTAGCGTCAAGTACGCCACCAGAAAGTGTAACTCCATCGACATATTCAAAAATGATCCAATATCTATTATTACCTATAGACCAATAATCAGAAGGACCCAAAAGAGTTGATCCATCTAAGTTTATTAATATTTCATTGTTTTTGCATGGTCCCTGAAATATGATTTTATTATTGATCAAGAATCTCCCTGGAGGTACGTTTATGGTGGCCGGCATAGTAGAGGCACAAGCTTGTGTCCACGTAGCTAGAAAAGCCCTTGTAGAGTCAGTTTTACCATCTGGTTTGGCTCCATAACGCATCACATTGTATTGTGCTTCTGCTACTAAAAAAGAAGTAAAGAAAATGAAAAGAATGGCAAAAACAATAGCAGTCATTATCTGTGGAAAAAAGAAATAAGACAGTTCTGGAAAGTTATAAAGAGTTGATTATTAGCCTTGAGGCGTGAGAGGGTATTTATAGTTATTTCATACTGTGGATTTCTTTTTTTTTAGTATTGTTAGAGATTCGAAATGGATTTATTATCAAGTCTTATATGCACTTATTATTTATGTTAGATTAATACTAATACGTACGACGTGGTTAAGAATTTTGCAACTTTTCATACCAAAATGCCCTTAGTATAATTTTTTTGCTAGTCATTGATTGGTTAATAATTTTATTATTAGAGATAATCCTCCGATATCTTTGACATGCAATGAAACAAAAAATCTGATATCAAAACACAAGATAGAAGATGACTATTTGTCTGTAAAGCTGATGACATTGCTTGAAATAAGAGAAATGAACAGTTAGTTGCTAACAATGAAGCATTAAAAGAGAAAAAAAAAAGCATGAGCTTTAGCGTAGAGCAATTAAACAAACATATATGCCAAATCCCTTTTCTTTATTTCTGGTATTGTATCTTGTGACCTCTACTACTTTGCTTCAACGGACAAATATCATACTCTATTTTTTTTTTCCCTTCTTTTTTTTTAAATGACAACTATATTAGAAATTCATCCACTCCTTGTCGGTATATATAGTCCGTTTGATATTTTTTTTTTTAAAAAAAAAGCTATTTTAGGTACTTTTCAGAAAAAAAAAACAGTTTTTTAACCAAAATTGGTTAAGAATGAGCAAATAAAATTTAGACCCGAAAATTAAAATGTACTTATTTGTTCGATATTAAAAAATTAATAAAAATTAGAATTATTGGAGATTAAATATACGATTGTCAACACTATAAAATATTTACTCAATAGCTACTAAAAATGCAATATGTATATACTCCGCACCTTTTCTTCTTTTTTGCATTTATTTTTACGTTACATTTTTCTTTTCCACTTTGGTTCCACTAGAATAGGATATCATTTACTTATCCTTGGCTCTATTCAACCAAACTTTTTGGTCATCGCAATTTCATTTTCACTTAAATATAATTGCTTGCAATATAGTTTTTCATATATCTAAAATTTATTTAAAGAAAAAAAATTCGCATTTGAACATTTTCTCAAGGTCATTTTAAGAAAAACTATATGCAATCAGCTATGTATACTGAACCAATAAAATTATTTATAATTTTGCCACAGTATTATTACTTACAATACAGTGAGATAGCCTGAAACTTCAGTGAGGGGAGTCAAACTAAAATTATATTTTACAAAAGTCACATATATAAAATAAATGTAAGCAACAAAAATGTCATGCAATTGAAAAGTAATTGGTTACGATTAAATTACAATAATCCTTGCCTATTTTTCGTTGTTTGAAATCTGTTCATAATAACTTAATTGTCAAATTTGCAAATACATCTCTTTCAATGTAATTCACCAAACGATCATTCAGTAACTCATTGCCCATTTTATTATGAAGTGAGTTTTTAACGATTTTCATTGCTGAAAAAGCTCTTACACCGTTGGCTGTAGCAACTGGCAAAATTAATGATAATTTGACTAACAAATACACCAAAAGAAAAACAATATGCTTTTTAGTAGCAACCATTTTCTTTGCAAGATCTTCAGTTCTACTCACGTCAGAAAAATTCTTATCCATATGCATGTCAAAGATGAAGTTTTCAAGTTGAGATTCAAGTTCAATTAAAGAAACTGGAGGAAATTCATAAGGATAAAACTTTACAAGTTCGATCAATTTGCTCGTATCAAATGCGGAAAATGAGTCTTTAGGATCAAGACATGCCATACATAAAAGCAATACATAAAAGCAAATTTGTATTAACTTCATCAAATTGATTAAGAAAAAAAGAAAAGAAAAAAAAATGCAAAAAAAAAGAAAAATAGAGAAAAGAATTCTAATAAATAGAGAGAGATAGCGACTTATTCGATCCCAGTTCAAGCCATTCAACAACTATTGAAACATCTTAATGTCCAAGGCAGTATGTGAGTACCTCCTACTGTAGCACCATGCTTGGCCTCAATAAAGAGTCATTGTGTTTACATTGCCCTTGAAGCCAAATAAGCTAGGCATGGGGAGGAATTTGTGTTCACAAGCCTAGATCTGCATCATACACAAGGCATAGATCAGTGAATAAAAGGAAAACCAAGAATATAAGAAAATAGACAATAATTGGAAGATGAGATTTTATACCTCTATAGCCTTGTAGCCAATCTTCAAGTGAGCTCCTCAAACACACAAGTCCATCCTATAATACAAATAAGATAGGGCGGCATCTCCCCAGTTGAACTGCCTAGCAGCATCCAAATCTTGGAGTGGGGGAAGTAATGCTAGATCTACAGCGTTACTATGGTTTGTGAATAGAGTGGTTACAAGGCCGATTACTGCATTAGCCGACAACTAGTTTATGACATTCTCAGTAGCCATGAGTTTCGATTGCAAGAAGAAGCTAAGAGAGAGTTTGAGGGAAAAAAATTTTGAAAGTTAGGTTGAAAGTGACAAATGAATATCACTTTCAACTTTTATAAGGAATAACAGGCCCATGGGCCCAACTTAAGCCTTCGGACTTGGTTTGGTCCAAGTGGTTCATTGACTCTGTCCGACAACCCGTCACTGGCTAACCGCCTAAGCAGGGGCATTACACTGCTGGCCATAGGTAAGTCATCTTATTTTATATGCCATGGTACAATTTTCAATAACACTCACACAAGCACACACAAATAATCAAGTTTACAAACAATCGATTTCACACATTAATACACATGAACTCACACAAATTCATGTATTTTTACACAAAATTGCATGTCACACCCTCATGCTTTTTCGAGCCTAATCACAAAAATTTCTAACCATAATCGGCCGAAGTGCCTCTTCTCCTATGTTACAAGGATTATTTTACAGGAACCTATCAAAGTGCAGTATCCCACTTTAAGCCGTTCGAAGTGCCACACCTCCAAAAGTGGAGTATCCTAGTTAAGTCGTCTGAAGTGGCGCACCTCCTGAAGTGGAGTTTTCCAATTTAAGCCAGCCAAAGTGGTGCACCTTTCAAAGTCGAGTATCCTAGTTTAAGTCGTTCGAAGTGGCAGACCTCCCGAAGTGGAGTTTTCCAATTAAGCTGTTCGAAGTGACGCTCCTATTGAAGTGGAATTTTCGGGTTAACCCTTCTGAAGTGGTGCACCTCCCAAAATGGAGTTTCTCAATTTTAGCTATTTGAAGTGGCGCACCTCCTGAAGTGGAGTATCCCAATTAAGGCGTATGAAATGGCACACCTCATGAAGTGGAGTTTTCTAATTAAACTGTCCAAAGAGGCACACCTCCTGAAGTTGAGCATTTTAGCAACCGAGTCGACCAAAGTGTCGTACTCATTCATTCATTGAAGTTATCTTAGTGACATACCCCTGAAGCCATCTTGTGTGATGCAACTCATTCCGCCTCTCACCATCTAAACGACAACCTCCCGAAGTGGAGCATTATCAACTCAAAATGGGCAACTAGTGCAAGATAGCCACATAAGTCATCGAGAATCACCATGGTGCAATCCATCCACCTGCCAAATGTCGTAATGGTATCGGGTAAACCGAAGTGTCATATTTATTCAACTGTTGAAGTCGTCCTAATAGTGTACCCCTAAAGCCATCATGTGTGGCGCATCTTATTTCACCTCTTACCATCCGAAAGGACAACCTCCCAAAGTGGAGCATTATCAAGCAAAGTCGCCAACTAGTGCAAGATAGTCGCAGAAGCCGTCAACAATCACCATGGCATAATCTGTCCACCTATCAAGTATCGGGTCGACTAAAGTGTTGTACTCATTCATTCGTTTAAGTCGTTCGAAGTGGCGCACCCTGAAAGTCATCCAATGTGGCATATCTCATTTTGCCTCTCACCAAAAGCTGTCAACTAGTGCAAGATGGCCGCAAAAGTTATCGACAATCACCATGGCATAATTTGTTCGCCTGTTAGATGTTGTAATGGTACCATAAGTCCCCCAGGGTAGATTTTCAAATCCATATTAATAAAGCTGCTAGAATGGCGCACCTCATCCACCTAACCCATTTAGAGAATGCAAATAAAGTATTATCAAGTAGTACTTACGTGTTTAGTTGACACTTTGATGACATTTTTTTAAATGGAGACAAACTGTAGATGCTTAAATTTTACCCTAAAAGGTTAAGTGATAATACTCCCTTTTTTCTATAAAACTAGATTGAGATTCTCGATCTCCCTGGTTTTTGGACCAATGGTCCATGGCTGAGATTAGCTACATGTTAAGTCATCCTTTTTTAGGTTACTAATTTTCTACACCTTTGTGGCGCGAGGCCAACAATGGCATGCGCCATTACATGTCGCGTGATGCACTTCCCTATGGCTTGCACCACAACTGCCCAGAACCCCTTGTTTTTACCCAAATAAACACAGAAGCCTTTCTGATCTAGGATAGGCCATGTGCCACTATGTGTTGTGTGCACCATAAGCATGGGGTACACATCATTATTCCCTAGGGCGCACAACCCTTCGATTTAGAGGCTCTAAATGTATAAAACTCAAATAAATGTCCCGATTTGAAGATCCTAAAGCCAAGCATTGACCTAAGATGGTTTGTGATGCACGTTAGGTCATAAGCTTTATTATGATAATGTACATAACCGTACATAAACTAATGGGGTGAAACTGATATGGATTAAATAAATAATAAAAATCAGATTGAGAGTAGTGATTGGTGGATTTGTTCATCCTTTAGGGATGAACATCAAGGCCATGACCTTAAATCTTGTCAAATCTTTAAATTTCTATCTTTTAAATTACTGCCCTTTAGCTTACAAGCATTTTATCATTTTTGTTTTTTAATTCCTCATTATTTAATTTAGTGTTCATTAATATTGCTCTAACCCATGATTTATTATCTTTGTAATATTTAAATTCCATCATGTTCATACTTGTCGAATGATTGTTTTGAATTTGGACATTATATTGATTTATGCTTCTGTGAATATTTGTTTCTCTTTATGTTTGATTGTTCATGGAATGGGTTTGTGTTTTATTTCTATTACAAAATATAAAAGATCCTTAAAAGGATTCCTAATAAATTACTCATTGTAATAATTAATGGTAATGGGAAATTCAGAGGGTTTAGAGGCTAGAATGTATTACTAGAAGATGGTTTGTAATCTTTTCTCCTCTTTACCTTTCTTTTCATGTTTGATATTTGAAATAATTGCTTGAATAACATGTTTTACAAAATTGCATTAAAAATATTTTACATCTTAATCTTAATTAATCACATTATTAATTAATTGTGAATTAATGGACAACATGGAGGCTAGTTTAACCAGGCAAAATGGGTGCTAACACCTTCCCATTTTGTGCCTAACTCCAACCGAGTCTCTAATTAACAAATCAGATTAGTCATTTTCAAAGAATTGACTAATTTGAGATTTTTCTCTAAATAGGGGTGGCAAGTCCAAACTTTTAATAGAACTCTTGCCAAAGTAAGAGAACCCTTTTGAGGACTTAATGAATGGGTCTAATAATGAAAATCAATTTTATTTAATAAAATAAACAAAGTCCACTCGAAGCTATTTCTTCTTTTTTTAAGGGAAAAAAATGCAAAAAACCCAATGACATCCTCTGGTAAGTAGCTCTGACATTCTTTAAGCCAAACGACATCACTCGTACCAGAAAGTACCGAACTCTATCACAAATGTTGTCTTGACCTTGTCCAATAATGCCATAAGAATCTGGTTATACCCTGCACACCCATCCACAATAGAGTAGCATCCCATCTGAACTCTATCACAAATGTTGTCTTGACCTTGTCCAATAAAGACATAAGAATCTGGTTATACCCTGCACATCCATCCACAATAGAGCAGCATCCCATAATTAATGCACTATTGATTACGATATTTGTAATGCCCTAATTTTTGAAACATTGGATAGGTTATTCCATTGCTACTAAGTCTATATAGTGATTCATGTATGCATGTTATTTTCTTGATTGTTCGTGCATAAAATGATTTTTGGATTGCAAATTGTGAAGCTTTACCTTAGAAAGCGTAGTTATGGAATTTAATGTGATGCAGTTCTAATTGCACGTAGATATTGGGATTGGAATTTGATTTTCAAGATATGAGTTTTTGATTATTGTTAAGCATTATTATAAAAAGGGATTATTTAAAATATAGTTATATATATATGTAATTAATATCTATTTGTGGGTATTTTATTAAATGGATTTTGGGTCATATGATTAGGCTTATTAGATTGTGGGCCTAAAAGAAAAAAGAAAAAAAAATAATAAAAAAAATAAAATAAAATAAACTAATACCCTAAACCTACAAAGAGTGGTCGACACGCTCATTTTAGATGAGAGTGCCGCCATCTTCACTAACACACACACGCACGCATAAGAGTGAAAAGAAAAGGAGAGAGAAGAAGAAGAAGCTCATCTTCCATTGCTACAACTTCCATTGTTAGAATCTATAATCAAATAACTAATTGTGAGATCAAGTGGTATTAAAGTGTTGATTTAAGCTAAAAGATTAATGTGCAATTAGGTTGTGATCATTGAAGGCATTCCATAATCAAGGTAAGATTTTATTTTTACAATCCATGTGTTGTTTTCCAGTTTGATCGTACTTTTGAATTAGTGTTGTTAACAGATTATGAATCCCTAATGGTTTTTTGTGATGTTTTTTTTTTTTTTCATGCCCGTAGAGAAGGGTGAACCTTCTAAGGTTGACAAGGGCAAAGGGAAGGCTTAATTGTGAAGTTAGGTTGCTATTGTGTGATTTTGAGGTTTGTGCTATGCAATTATATGTTAGTTTGATTTTAATTATTGGTGTTGTTGATCATTAACACCATTGTTATCTCATTTATTGATTTTGAGAACTGATGTTTTTAAGTGTAGAAATTGAAAATTCTATGTAAATTGCTTGAATTTATAAACTTTGATGCTATGTGTGTTATTGGTTCATTTAGAACTTATTTGTGGACCCTTTATGTTTTTCATCTGATGTTGAGCTCTTCACAAAACTTTTATCTCTACTTCTTAGCTTTCTAGAATATCTTCTTGTGTCTAATTTTGATGCCTATAGCTCAAGTTATGATCTAAATACCATAACTAGTTCTGTCATGGAGTCAAGGTTACATATTAAGATTGATTGCTTATTTTGTCATCTCACCTGCTCATATTTGGACTATTGTCCTTCATAAAAGTTTTATATTTATTTGTTAGCTTTCCAACTCATCCTCTTCTGTTGGATTTAGATAATCATAGCTCAATTTATGAATCAAATAGTACAACTAGTTTGGGCACACCCAACTTGTGCTGTGTACTACTGAACCTGGCTCTCTAGCACGGCCATGCCATGTAGCACGCTCAGCCTGTGGTTCCTAATGACCATAGGTGTATTTAGTGACCCTTTTAGCATGGCCATGCCATCTAGCACACCCAGCCCATGCTCTCTACTATCCTTTTCAATACTATGTTGTATTTTTGACCTTCTAATGTTTCCTAAACCCTCTAAATGCATACCTAATGTATCTTTGATTTGGTTTTTCCTTAGAATCCTCTTAAAATGAGACTAAAGTATCATGTGAACATCAATGGAGAATACACAAGATATGAACTATGTTTAGTTGATTTTAATTGAGAACTATCATCTAATTATACTTGTTGATATAACCTAAGAATTTAATGTAAGTTTGAATGTGGGAATTGAGTTAACTTTGGTTTAGTATTAGACCGTGAAAATAAATTAGGGACATTGGTTAGTTGGTTATGTTTTGATTAGTTATTTATCCCAATAATCTATTGAAGTCCAATGCTATGCATTGTGTGATTACAAATTGGAATAAACTTTGTTAAGGTGAGATATGATTTGTTCTTCATATGCCTTGAGCTAAACTTGATATGTGATATTATACTTGCTTGTATAATAAAATGGGTTGTTAGAAAACACAGTAGAGCTTTGCTATTATGATGTTGAGTTGCTTGACCTATGAACTACCATGAACTAAGAAGTGTGTGCTTATGACTTGATAATTCCAATTTGGAGTTATACTTTGGAAAACTAAGTGCTATACACTAGGTACGCTTACTTGCTTAACATCTTGAGTGATATTGGACTAAGATACATGTGGATTAATGCTACCTTAATCAAGTGGCTTAAGCTATCTGTCTTATGTATATGAGATAAACACTCGAAAATGAAATCAAATTGGATCAAATTAAAAAGGAACTAATGGGCTTTTATGTGGTCTTAGTTGATTAGTTGCTTGAATATGATTATCTGTTTCTGAAAATAAAGCATGCTGTGAGATCTGATTTGGAATATGCTATGATCATATGTAGACACATGAGTGTCTTCAGGATGAGTGGACGCACTCTACTGATTCTATATCTGCAAGACTTTTTAAGTCTACTGTTGAAGGCTGATTATCTAATGTTAGTCTGACTGTTATCAGACACCGTTCCGTTACCTGTTCTGCTTCTATTTCTTCTGTGTCACTGTTAAGGCCCAATTATTTGAATGAATGAGTAAAATATTAATAACAAACATTATGGACAAATTATTGCAACACAAAGTTACCTATAGATGAGTGTATGTGAATCTATAGTATGCAGATTGTCACATTGAAATCCGTATGGTTATATAGTATGCAAATTATCATAAATATGTGTATATAACCACTTGTATTGTGAGAAACTGTTATAGCATGCAACATGTACACCTATAACATGGTTTTGATGTTTAAATTATGTAATATGCTCTTATGCCATGCATGTCTTGATTATAAATGATATATGTATACTGATATTTTGTATGGTTTCAATGAACCATACCTTTTTGCTATGTGATGCATATATATTGTTGAGTACCACTGAGTTTTATACTCAGCGCGATGTTTTTCAAACTTGCATAGGTTGAAGATTTGTTTACTGTGGATTGCGAGTACTTGTAGGCAGAGAAAGACTTCTATTTCTAGATTTGAGTGAGTCTTGATTTCGGACTCTTGGCATGTGTTAGGTTTACAATAATGGGAGCATTGGTTTGATTAAGGGGCTTATATTACCTAGACACAATTGTTTCTTTTATTCCTTTAAACTCTTTGAGGATTTTGACTTGTTCCTTATGGATTTGAACTTTTACTTTGAGATTGGACTTTTGATATCTTGGAATTCATTAAAGTTGGTTTTGAGGATGTTTCTTCTTAAGATTCATTTTATCGAATTGGACTATTAAATGTATGTAAAGGACTCCTAAGAAATTACTATCACCCTGATAATGTTTTATTAATGGTTTTGTTCATTTTTCTTAAGTGGATTTTCAAAGGAAACGCTTGAAATTTTCTAAAGGATTTGCCTAACTTTTCATAAATGTTTAATGGGCTACCACTACTATATTTAAAGGTTTTAAATTTTCATCAAATTTTTATAATCGAATTATTTAGGTAAATTTGGGTTTCTAGGACTTCTGCTGTACGTTTTAAAGGATTTCCAAACTGAGTATTTAATCACTATGTTATGTTTTCACTAATACTAGTTTTGTAATAATAAGCAAGCCTGTATGTGCCTTTGGCACAGAATGCAACATATGCTATTCTAGTCCTATAAGATCGGAAAGGAGGTGTTACAGTATCAATATGAGGGAAAGGAAAATCATCTTTTGATGATGCTTTGTTCTAATCCCTATAATCCACACACATTTTGACCCTTCCATCTTTTCTAGGAACTAGGACTATATTCGCCAACCATTCTGGATAGTGAACCATCTAGAAATCCCATGTCTATCTACTTGGTCACTCGCTCTTTAATCTTCTCGTCCCATTTTGGTCATAAACTTCTTCTCTTTTTCTTCATTGGCTTGGCTATAGGATATATAGGAATTGCGTGCTCAGTTATAGATCTATCTATCTCATGTATGTCATCATAACTCCATATGGAGGCTTCCTTTTTGTCGATGAATAGACTTTGAAATTTTGTATTTAACTTCGGCATTAGGTTTGGCCTAATTAATAAAATTCGTGGATTATCTTTCGCCCCAATATTAAATTCAAGCATGCATGATGAGTTATTGTCTAATATGTGCATGTGCTTATCTACTTGATGAATGGAACCATCAGGAAAGACATCAAATAAGTAAGCAAAATTAAAGTTCATTTCATTAAAAAGCATGGATAGTTCATTACAATCATACTTATCCTTAACAAAAGTAATCACATTAGAAGAGGCTTCATCTTCTTCAAAGCTTTCCTCGATACAAGCTAGAATTGCTTTTAGAACTTGCTCTATGGGGTCTTCTTCTTCTTCTTCTTTGTTAGTAATTACTTATACTTTATCACCTTCTTCCTCTTTCACTTGGGTAGCTTGTCCATCTTCTTCTGCCTTCTTTCTTCTCTTCTTTCTTAGACTCAAACTCTTTGGGCTCAACCACCAAGATGTCAATTACATCTGCAAAAATTTCAAGACCTGAGTATGTTTTCCCCTTATGCTCAAATTGCTCTATTGGCATATGCATAAAGAAATGCTCACTTGAATAAATGAATCATCCACCCATGTCCAACTAGCCATATGTACTCTATGGTGTGCTCCTAATTTTATAACCCAAGCCTAATCGATTTCTCTTAGTGTAAATTTTATGTGGCTTTGTGATGCCTTGTTGATTCTTTTCAAGCCCTTTTCCTTTTTCATAATTCATCTTCTTTATGATATTGGGGACAGTGGGCCCTATGTCATTGCTAAGTACAGTTATCTATAAACTGGTCCATGGTAGGATAGCCTACTTTATCTACATTTAGTGTGGCTACACTACTTTCACTAGTAGCAGGAATGGTGATGACTTTACCACTGAATGAAAATTTTATCTTTTGGTGTGACGTAGATGGTACACCTCCCAAGGAATTGTACCATAGGCATCCTAACAACTAGACTAGTGTTGGGGGCATATAAATAATAATAAATGTAGTCTCCTTTTCGATTGGCCCACCTTAATCACAGTTTTGAAAATACCCTCCAGCTATCTCTTAGAGTCATCATAAGCTCTAATCAGAACATCAGAAGGTTCCAACTCGGATAATTCCATCTTGTACTTGGAAAGCAGCTTCAATAGACACACATTCAAGGCTGACCCATCATCAATCATTATATTACCAGTGATCCTTCCTCTAACCTCAGTCTTTATGAACAAGGATTTATTGTGATTCCTTCCTTCACTAGGAAACTCATCATCATAATAGGTGATTGTAAGGGGATTATACTGGATTAACCCCACAAAATTAGTCATTGATATTGATGATGAGACTGGGATCTCCACCATTACTTTTAGTAAAGCTTCACTGTGTTTCTTTGATGAGATGAGCAAGTTCCACATGCTTACATTCGCATGGGTTTTTTTAGCTATTTTATCAGAGTATTGTCTTCAGTTTTTATTTTTAGCACACCCGATGAGCTTGCCTTGTCATTTTCTTCTCTAGGCTTAATCATATCTAGTTCATAAATCTGACCACTTTGGGTCATGTGATTCATAGCTCTCGCTTCCTCTTCCTCCTCGCTACTCTGCATGTCTAGAATAACGAGATGCACAACTAGCTTATCGTCACTCCCTACCCAAACTTCTGAACTTTGATTCATCCATTCTTCATCATTGTTTAAGACATTCAGCACCATAATATAAATTTGTTCTAATAACATCTCCCTCTTTCTTTCCTCCTCTTCAAATTCAACCAACACCTCATTGGTAGTTATAGACTCAACCATATATAAGTTCTTAGGAAGCGATAACATTTTGGAAATTAGGAAACGAATTTGTCCTTGTGCTAGGCCTTGACTTTTCAAGATTAGTCACCTTGCCATCATCTATAAAGTTATGGACCTTGTGCCTCAACCATAGGCAATTGTCAGTGGTATGACCCTTCTTTGATGGAAGTGGTAGTATGCACTGTGATAAAAATACTTTAGCAAAATTATTAAAGAAGGTCGTGGTGCAAGCAGTTGTAAAGGACCCGCTAATTTTACTTTCTCAAATACTCTAGAGATAGGAGTGCCAAATTGAAAAATCTTCTCATTGGCACGTTGGTTGGCTCTAAGATCTAGAGTAGTAGATGTTGTGTTCCTATTGGTGCTTGGGGTTTTGGCTGAAAAACTTGACCCTTGGAACCCAGACTTGCTGAAATTTCCATCACGATTCTCATACTTCTTGTCTTCTCTGGTCTTGTCCTCATTGGCAGTCACTACCTCATACACTTGTAAAAATTCAGTCAGTAGCATGTAACACAGCTTTTCCCTAAAGTCGGCAAAGTCCCTTTAATAAAAATCTTAATCTGCTCCTTTATATCTAGATGTTTCCTTATTTGTGTGACCTTAACTCTCCAACTAGTCTTGTAGTCAATAAATTCTCATCTTGTTTTTGCACAGATGCTTCTAAATCCCTCAAATTGATGCTCATTTGAAGGTTGTAGGCATGTTCTTTAAGGAAAATCATGGTAAGCTCATTCCAATCTCTTTTTACATTTTTCTCAGGATTATAATGCTAAGTTTAGGCTGGCCCAGTTAAGGGCATCGGGAACATCTTTAGAATCTCATGGCTAACCCGCCAACTCTATAATTGACTTGTATTGCATGAGGTGCACCTTTGGGTCACCATTACCATCATACTTTGCCACTTTCGACATCTTGTAGGTCATAGGGGTAGTTTATTTTAATTGAAACTCCTCCTACTCATCATCATCTATGTCCATGTAGTAGTCCATTCCCTTGGACTTTATGAATATGTGTAGTTTCTCAAGCTTCTTATTTAGCTTGTCAAATTTTTCCAATACAATTGGCTGAGGCTTAGATTTCCATGTAGGTTTCTTCTTGAAAAAGTCATCATCCTACCAAGTGTCATCAACATGTTTCTTTCTTTCAGACTCAACCTTAGCCTCTTCATCTTCAATCATTGCTTGCTCTTGGCCCTTATCAATCCGTAAGAGCTTTTCAAGGCTAGATGACACTATTTTCTCAATCATCTTCTCAATATCGACAATGGGAATACTGGTCTCACCCATTTTATTAGCAGACATAGAAGCTAAAATTGACAAATCTATTTGAACCGGAGAATGTTCAATCTCAAAGCAGTTGCCTGTGAACCCCTACCCCGACACACATATGAGCAATGAAAATGCATATGTCAAAAAGGATAGAAATGCACTTAATGTGAGAGTCGCCACCTGGTTTAATTATTTAAGGGTAAACTAGGAAAACCCTAAATGACTCCAATTTTTAATTAACCTAATTACTAGATTAATTACCCAATGGTTAAAGCATTGTGTGCAAACCCGAGATGGATCCCGAGACTATGTCATGCTGATGAA